>WKFP01014798.1:642997-681707 GCA_011057875.1 Pterocles orientalis | reverse complement strand
TCCCAGGTAACTGTAATTAACAGTTACATGAAATTTTATTTAAAGATCTGAAAAACTAAATCTGAATAACTCAGTTCACACTCTCTGGGACTAATTTTGCCAGACCATCAGATTTAGGTTAATTTATTCATCTTCCTAAATGTCTGTTATCACTCACTTCAGGTTGTGCTCTACCTCTTTCTACAAATTTTCCAGCTACAATGAAGGACACAGCCACGCAGACTGGCATCCGTTCCATGCGTGTTTTAACATGATTACCAGCTTCTAGAGGCTTCTTCTGGAAACTGGATCTCACCTGTGGTGACCTTATGTTAACTCATAAATACATCAAGAATTGCGAGCTGATTTTGCCAGGAGTTAAATCAACAGTGGGATTTGCTGCTTCTTGGTAATTTCTCATTGTTGGAGAAGTCAGACTGTCGCAGTTCAGTTTTCCCCAACAACTCATAACACATTAGGCATCTTCCCCTTCCCTCTACTCTCTTCCTGCCATCCCTGAAAATATATTAGACTAGCTCTGAATAAGCAATTACTGTTTTTTTTTTTAATTTCCCAGTGGTAAGAAAAACCTCATTAAGTTTTGCCACCAAAATTTTACCATCAGGAATAAACTGGAAGTGGAGTTCAGAAATAGAAATCAGCTCTGCCAGCCCGTGGGTCCCGTGGGACAGAGCATCTCTCACCCTGATCTAATGTACCTGCCTGAGCAGGAGTGCCCAGGGACCCACTGCACAAATGTGCTGGGCTGGGGGAACTCCTGAGGACCCAGCTACCGACAGAAAGAGGTCAATAACAGCGCCGAAGTTAGAGACTACCTGGAGTGAGACACACTAAGATGAGTCTGCATGCTTGTTTAGTTTCCATAAAAAAAAAAAAGGAATTGCAAGCTACAGGACACTAACCAAGCAAATTGCAAATAAATCTATTCCTGCAGAGAGTTTCTCCAGCACTCCCTCCACTGGGAAAGCACTAAAACTTTATATCACCTTGGAGGCAGCCTCGGGTTCTTCATGCAAACCGGGTCCTGACTAACAGTGTCGCCTTGAAAGCAAAATTCTGAAACACTCCAGCTTAGGACCATCCAACTTAATATTCAGGGTTCTTCAGCAGAGATGCTTTGCAGCCCTGAGGGACAACAGTGACTCACATTTTACTCCTTCAGCTTTAAAGATAGATATGATATCTAGAAGAGGCTAAGTTCTCCTTTACCATAATGCCAGTTTAGCGACATAAATGTGCAAATGAGAATTTATCAGACAGCATCTGTAGTCCAGTATTCAGTGCAGGCTTGCTAGACCCCACAGTGACACATTAGCATCATTCCTATCCCCGTCTCTCTGACTCACTTCCCTTAAAGATAAAAACATGATTTTGAACAAGACATTTTGAGCTGACATCATCAATAAAAGGAAAATTCCTTAACAATAATTCAGTTTGTTACTTTCTTGGACCACAGACTGCCTGTTTCAATCGTAATCTATCTTTTCTCATTTATTGTTTGCATTAAAGTGATGACCCATGGTCAAAACTGAGGTTAAAATCAGAAAGGGAAATTCATAGTATTTTCCAAAAGTTTTGTACACAAAAATACATCTATACTGATTTTTGGGATACTTATAGTGTTCCTTCAAAATTCAACTTTGCAAGATCAGATTAAAGCATTAATCAGTTCAACCAACCTTTGAGCCACTTTCAGTTTTCTCTGATTTATTATTTTTCTCGTATTAACTAATTTCCACAGCCTGTGCCTTGACTCTCATTCACTCAACATGGACATTACATGTTTGCTAAATTTACCCGAATTTCTATTTCAATTTTTTTTTTTTGCATTCACATAGCTCTTTAATCTCAAGTCAAAACAATTATAACCAGTGGTTTTATTTCAGCTTGCTTCCATGCTCCTACCAAAAAGGGGAGATAAAATTGAAAACACAAACTTTTTTTTTTTTTTAAATTTTTGGTAAACTCAGTTTCTACCTGTTTTTCTTTTCTTTCTTTTGTTTTTTTCCTTCCTGCCCAACCGCAAGGAAAACCTTTGGCTTCTAAGTAAGGACAAAACCAAGGAGATTTGATGGAATTTCAGTTTTGCTGCTTCCCACACAAAAGCTAGAGGAAGATAAAATCAAATGCTGAGAAACAAAATGTCGGTGTTAGAAGCCTGATGAGTATTTGGGTGGAGAGACAGAGAGATACCTCTGAGCCTCCCAACTCTGGCATGTCCCAGCCAGCCAAGGAGAATACCAGTCCCTGAGATACCGTATGGAAAATGGGCAATGCCACGCGTCTACAGCCATCCGAAGGGGTGGCTGGTATAACAAGGCCAAACAAGCGCGTTCATCATTAATGTTTTACGGTTGTATGAACTCTGTCTTCTTTGGTACCTAGCTCAGATTACAAGAATAAAGAAATTACATTACCCAAGGTGAGCAATGATCCCTACAAGCTCCTTTGTCTTGATGAAAACTACTCTGCAATTCATGCCTCAAAAATTCAACTCCATGCATAATCCATTCATAACGGTTTTACTTTTATAGAACAAATCTCTTCCTTTGAGTTGTGACTTGGGCCACAGAAAGTAGCAAGAGAATATTTTGCAGAGCTGACAGTCACCATGACGCATTTGAAATAAAGGCCGTTTTGGTTGGGTAGGGGACAAGGGAGACACAAATCATCCCATGTTCATTTTAGGGAAAGAAAAAATTAAAATAATGACACCCTGGCAGTTTATTCCCCAGTATTTTGCTCCTGCCGTGCTGGTATTGCTGTCCTGGTTAATTCAAGCTCTAATGAGACTAAACGATCAACCAGTCAGAGATGTACCGATTTCCAATTCCTTTCCTTCCTAATTTGTACTGATGCTGGACACAACTGAGCAGAGTTCTGTTAAATGTCTTCTGAAAGAAGGGGGAAAAAAAAACAAAAACAAAAACCACAAAAACAACGTTGTCACTGCAAGCTGTGGCAAAAAGAAAACATCAACTCACCGAGTCTTCTTCAGAGCATGCCAACGGTGGTCTGCTGCTCCTGAATAGCACCTCCGCACCAAACACAGGTCATCAGAGCCTCTTGGCAAATGAAAGCCCACAGTGTGCTTGCCCACCTTCAGAGCATGCGGGGAGCAGAGCTTGACCTCTCCCACTGCAGGGTGTCAGTACCTGGCAGTGAAAGACAGCTGTGGGCTTTGTAGAGCTGGAAGTGATTGCACTCTGGGCAGTATAGTCTGGGGCCATTCTCAGATGGGATGGATGCTCAAATCATACCTGTGAGAGGAGCAAAGACTGCGTGAAGGATGAATGGGGGCAACATTTACACCAGATTTGCACTGGTGCAGCTTAATCCCATGACTTTTCGCCTTGCCTTCACTACCTGGACTTTCCAGCCTGCCCCTTGTAGGCCTTCCTGCATCCCTCTAAAACTTTCTGTTGCTTCTTCTAATGATTCTTTAATACCTGATTCAGACAGACTAGTATGAAGAAATACCCTCCTGCTTTTCCAAACCATCCCATAGTCCTACAAACTCATGTTGTTATTAGTTGCACTGTTCTCTCCCTACCTCCTGGCAATTAATGTTGTCTCCCCCAGCTAGAGCCAAGCTGTAAATAAAGAGGAAAGTAAAAATGTCAAAGTCCCATCCATTACAAAATGCAGAGGTTGGCACCCCTTGTTGCTGGAATTTACAGACTGCTTTTTAGTTTTATCGTTTTATCTCCCTTTAATGGCAAAATCAGTTAATCCTGGGTGGCATCATAAAACTTGCAAACAGAGGCAGACCGTAAGTCAGCAAGTCATTCCTCAAGCTCTGCAGCACAAATCCCTGTTGTAAAAAGCAGCTGCAGTTAATTCCTTCCATTTCTGCTCCTCTCTCAAGGACTCCAGGCAGGCTACAAAACTGTTATTTAATTAGCACCACTCACAGTGCTGCAATTCCTGCCCTTCAAACGTAGAAAGCAGCCTGAAGGCAAAAGTCCCTTAATTAGTCAGTAAAGTACATATAGTTTTAGAGCGGGGAGGTGAACCTGTTTGATGAGAAGGCTCGAAGGATGGTGACATTGGAGGACTAAGGTACTGCCATGCCTTTGACACCACAGGCACAAGGCAAAAAGGTTCATTTTTAAGCTGAAATGCTCACCTCCCATCCCACCTGCAGTTCTGCAGACATCCTTCCTTTTGCGGTTCCTCAGATAACGCCCCAAGAGTCACTCAAGCACTCGACATTAAGGAACTAACGGATGAGATATTCATCCAAATGTTAACACGGGGTCCCAAGGGAAAGCCATCACCATCTGCTCAGTCTTCTCTCCGCGTGCCACTGGGGGCTCACAGACTGCCACGTAAAACCCTCCGACACATACCACGCTGGGAAAGTCTGCTTTTCTGAGAAAAATAACAAAGGAACTGAAATGTGCTGTCTTAATTGATTATTGAAACTTTAATCAGTTATGTAAGAGTTACGGCAAATGAAAAGAAAGGCAACGGAGAACCGCACCTGTGCTTCCGTGAGTTAATAACAAGGATGCTGAATCTCATCCTTTGGTGTTTTCACATCGGACTACTTTCTCCCTACAGGGTGCAGTGGGTTTCTTTGAAAGATCTGTCATGGGCTAGCCTCAGGGACTAAAAATCCCCATAAAAATAGCAAAAAAACCCAAACAAACAAAACCCCCAAAAAAACCTCCAACTAGACAAACCTGATCTCATCCAAAACATTAGATTCCATTTCTGCTCAGAAACATGTGGTTTAACAGATGTGACTTTGGGATAGGCTTCAGAGATGCAGATTTTTCTCATTTCCTTGGTACAATGTTCCTAAACTCACAGCTGATGCTGCGGAGATGTTTCAAACGAGCTGCTGCTGTACACGGTCACAGCGCTCCTCACCACCCATCCATCAGTCCCACATTCAACACCAAATGGAGAAGATCTGACCATGATCCCCAGACCTCAGCATTGTCTCGGGAAGCCCAAGAGCAGGAGATGGAAAATGCATGGAAATCGCACAACCGTGATCCAGCTCTCCCTAATGCCAGCCAGTTCTGCTTCTGACCTTCACAGGAGACAACCCCCTTGAAGACCGAGCACTGTTGTGATACTGCTCCACTTTTGAACAAACCGTGAGAAGAATGTAAGGTTCTCACTTGCATTACATTTGTTTTAATAATATTTTCTTCAAAGCCCAGTGTGAAATGAACAGAGCATGTAGAGAACGAGAGCTTCCCAAGCCCAGCAGAAGCGACGATCCATCCCCAGCAACCAAGAGGTGGCGCCCAGAAACCAGGAGATCTTGCCTTCGAGGCTGGTTTGAGGTGGTGGAACTAACCCAGCAGAATGCTGCAGAACCTGCCAAATTTTTGGTATACTGTATAAAAAGAGGAACAGCCCTTTCCAGTCTCAACTTAGCATCTTCCCCAACTCCTCAGCCTCCAACTGCAGCGTTGAACAGGCCAAATAACCAATTTTCTCCTTTCCCACATCTTTCCCGATTGATTTATTCAAGACAGCCCCTTGGCTTCTTCTACTGGCCCCAGCTTCAGTTCAATACACCACTTAGAAGAACACCCGAACACAGTAAACATGAAATTCCACAGCAGATTTTTTTCAGTCCTTTTCCAGTTTCATTAAACTGAAATTGCTCAGGTTTAAAGTTCGAAGCGAATATCCAATATTCACATTTTAAGCACAACCTACCAGAGACACAAAGAGCTTAACTGTACTGTTTTGAAGTTTTGGATACTCCTGATCAGAAGTCTTGCTTTCTACGCCATGGCATTGTGATACGGATGATAGTCCAGTTCAGAGACAGGCAACAGGAGCATTTGAGAATAAAGTAAAATTGGATGCACAAAGTACGCTGGCAAAAAGAAAGATCTTTCAAGGTAATGTCAGAAAATACAGCTCAACATTTAGAATAAGGGGGTGGAAAGCACTAAACATAATGTTTAAGCCCTAACATAACCTTGTGGGCTCTGCAGACAGCCAACCATGGGGACATCTCCATCATCATGTGTCTCAGTTTTCCTGAATGGGGAGGTGAAGGAAAATGCAACTGGCCTGACTTGCAGCTTCAGTATATTCCTAGATGGAGAAAAATAAACCTTTCAGCGTAGACATTAATAAAGGTAAACAAATCAAAGTGCAAGTCTATCATGTCTTTCCCTTTCATGCTATGAACACAAACTGATGATCAGCAATACATTGAAAGAGAAAAAAGAAGAGAATGAGGGAGGTTCTGGTTA
This sequence comes from Pterocles orientalis, assembly GCA_011057875.1. NCBI lineage: Eukaryota > Metazoa > Chordata > Aves > Pterocliformes > Pteroclidae > Pterocles > Pterocles orientalis. The sequence continues at coordinate 675,474 of WKFP01014798.1, read as the reverse complement.
AAGTTTGTCTATTAAATTCACTCTCAAGTGATTTCACCGAGGCCAAGACATTTTCAGCATTTAAACAATACATTTTTATACAAATAAAATATTTTCAGGATTTTGAGAGGTTGATAAGCCAGTACTTCAGAGAACCTAGTCACTGACTAAGAGCTAATATAACTATTATGGGCGGATTTTTCCATAGCTGCTTGTATTAAAATTTTTTCTGAACACAAATGAAGAACATATCGAGTGTAACCCCAATTAGCAGCAAGGAAAACATCCCGTAAATCCAGCCCATGATTTTATCGAGGGAAAAGAGTTGAAGCTGAAGCAATCTTTTAACAACTTCATTAAACAGTAATTGTCTAGATTCATAGCAGTCTTCCTCATAGCTGTTGCTTGCCAAATAAAGAAAAAAAAAAGGGGGAGAGAAGGGGGGACAACACACAGGGTGGGGGAGGCTGCCAATGCTTGAGAGGGCTTTTGAGAAAACTCCAAGATTTCATTCTGCACTGAACCCAATGGACCCTCTTCTGTGTCTTGAAGAGGGGAAAAAGCTCTGGAGGTCTCACGCTGTAGGCTTCAGGCTATACACACCTGCTTTAACGCCATGTTCCATCTGGAGTGCTCCAAGTGTTTTAATTAAACTATTTTCATGGCATAATAGCAAAACAACAGCACAGGAAAGTCAAATACAGCCACATGGTTTTTTCTCCTTTACACATAATTCCTGTGAAGTCTATGGGTTGCTTTTCATCCCACGGCTTTGGCTTTTTCTCTGCAGGCATGGTGTAGAGGTTTTTTTCTTCTCTTTCCCCTTCGAGTGCTCTCCACCTAGCAGCAGGATGACAACAGACTCAGAAGCATTAGCACAACGGGCAATCTTCGTGCAATGACAGTAAAAATGAACACAGATAGAAGCAGCCAGTTTGCCAGCAAGGTGCTGATTTAACTGGAAATTCTGCAAATGGGAGAATACATTTATTCTCCCCATGAAGCTTAACAATACAGTTGAATTATTTCACTTTTAAGGGAGCCTTTCATGCATATATTAATACAGCAAAAGCCTATTATATTCTTCCATTCCTTATAGCATCCTTTTTTTGACTTACGTCTAAAGTCACCTCCAGCTCCCTTTGCAATTTGCTTGATCTGCTTACTAGCGAGCAATCAGTGGAAAACTCTATGCTTTTCGTGCCTTCTACATTTTTCTCCTAAGCATAAATTACTTTAGAAGAGCACTCCGTCTTCACAATGAGATTTTTCAAGCACAGGAAAATTAACCTCTTACCCAACATGGTGCGTGCTCTGTATTTATTTACACCATTTATCGTTGAGTGCCAAGCAGTGTAACAGATAAACAAATTTCTTCAAAGTACTCACAAAAATGACATTTGAATTTAAACACTTCACCTACCAGAATGAAAAGACTTCACAGCGTCTGGAATGACGTGGGTTTTTTTCCTACCCCATACTACTGGGTCTGCCTTATCTTTCCTATCATTCTGATTTAGATAACAACTGAACACTTTTGGAAAGGTCAACTGGACAGACCTTCAAGCAACTACTGTAATGTGGCTGAATCATTTTGTTTAAGAGACAGGGAGCAAAATTTGAGCATTGCTGCAAACACAGGATCTAATAGAACTTATAAAGGAGAAACAGTGAAAAAATGTTGGCCTTCTGGGCCACTAGATAGACTTTGTGTATGCACTGACGGACTAACTCAAGCGGGGTTTTATATACGGCATGGGTAGCAATTGCATTAGCACCAGTCACCCCACACAACCCGAAAGAGGGAAAATTTTGGGGCTCAGCTTGGCACTAAAGCAGCAGCTCTCAGCTCATGAGACACCAGGCACGGCCCCAACCCTGTTGTGGGTCTGGCCCTACTGCTTTCTTGCTCCATCCTCAGTGATGACAAGTGACACACCATGACCACCCAAAAGAGTGCAGTGACTTCTTTGCACGACCAGAATCATTTCCAGCTCCCCCTGAAACAACCTCATTTCTGCAGCAAGATGCCAAACAGCCAACAACCAACGCTGGCTTAGGACCAAGGAGGACCTGCTCTCAGCTGGGAAGCGGTCTTCTCCACAGAGCCTCATACCCAGAGAGACCCCTGCAAGCAACCAACACCAGCAGAAATGTTACTTGGATTCCCCTCTATAGGCTAGGGGCAGGACCAGACTGAACTTGCAAATTCACACTCATGTGCTAAAACTTAGTTTAATTAACACCTTCACAGCAATAACTGCAGTCCATGTCGGTGAACTAGCCTCGTCTTTGAGTCAAGTAACTCAAAGTTTGATAAGTTGCAAAAGTAACTCAGGAAAAAGTTTGCTATGTTGTTCTTCCTTCCATGGTCATCACTGTGGTTAAGTGTTTGCAGAACCTTAACCATGTGGGATTTCAGCACCAAGCCTTACACTCTACTGCCTAAATCAGTTCAAACTCTTACCAGTAACATCACACCACATGGAATTAAGACTTTCCAGAAATAGAATTTGAAATTAACCTATTTGCAGTGACAAAACTTTTCTCTGGACTCTTTTTTTTTCTCTTTGTTTTTTTTGCATCAAATGAAATTATCCTGTATTAATTCTAACACAAGGAACTGTTAAAGCAATTGTCAAAATTTCTCACCCTTACAAAATTCATGACCTTTGGAAATATTTCTAGTAGTTTTTTTACATAATTCTGAAAGCTTCCTTAAATTCTGAAACAACTCTCATTATAGACATATTTTGTGAATTCTGAAACAAATGTAGCTATTAATTGGAGAGAGACTGTTCTTGATAAAAATACAGATCCTGGTGTGACTGTCCGTTAGCAGCAATCCAGATGAATACAAGCTACAGCTTGATACAGTATTTTGTCTTCCAACCTCAGGATTTTGTAATTCGTTGTCAGGAAGAGAAAACAAAACCAGGTAACTATTACAAGACAACCTATGAAATCATCACAGCCTGATTTGCACAGGTAAATATTAACTAAGAAGGAAGTAAAAGTTTGTTTAGTTCTGGGTTGGAGGCTTAAAACAATGCTGTACGCACCTAGGAAAAACACGATGGCTAATTAGTATTCCTGTTTGGCTGAAGAATCCGGGAGTTTGAAAGCGTTACTAGCTAGCAACCAGAAAACAAATGCAGGATGACTTTCATTAGTCTTTTGATGGATGTCCAGCTGTTAGAGATAACTATGGCTCTTCTAGGGAAGACATACTGAAATTTATTCTGTTTTGCTTGGTCAACCTCTGTTCCTCTTGCTCTTCCACCAACCCTGCATTGTGACTTTCCTCACTATGAAATTCTGACAAAGTTTATATTTAGTCAGATATTTTCACCTACTGCTTACAAAATGCCAAAAGTCCCAGAGGCCACCAGGCAGTATGTTCAACCCTCACAGCCTTCACAGAATCAGAAGCTGGAGAAAATACGGGACATAAGGGCAAGCAAGTTTAGGAAATAGTGGCAAGAATTTTTAGTGCTGGAAAAAGAAGTGTTTGAGATCAAACCAAATCACGTTATCAGCACATATAAATAATCTACACTACATCTGAATCAACTTCTTTTTTTTAAAAGCAGCTAACCAACAGATTTTATGTATGAAGGTATGGTGTGTCGGTGACAGCAGCTGAAGTAGTGGCAACCTGCAGTAGAGCACACCCAGAAGGCATTGCCCAAGACACAGAAAGCCCACAGAAAGCCAGGGGTTCCTCCATCACGTGATATTGAACCCAACACATCTTGAATGCTGTGCTGGATCTGTCATTTCTAAAGAACAGCTGCTATAAATATATGTATATATATATCTACGTATAAAATTCACGTGTGTCAACATTAAATCCAACTCCAGAGTGACATTTTATTTCTCGCCTACTCAGACCAGAGCGATAGATAATACATCAGCAACCTATCTGCTAGGTCTGTACAGCCGAAAATTCCTAAAGGCGTGAAAAATAACAAGGCACAGAGCAAAATCTTAGCACGCCTCTAAAGGAAACTCTGTTCACCATGGATCTATCTTCCATTCCTAAGACAAACTCCTCAGCAGGAATTGATCACAGGAGTTGACTCACTTGGTGCATAGATGTTCTGGGTTTTCTATTTTTTTATGGCTGAAATTCACCCCAAACCACTGCCAACCCATGTGTAACACAGAGGCATGGGCGTTTGTTGTAAAACACAAGCAGAAAGCCCAGAGGACACAAGTGTCCTTCAGTGGCCCAGGGGCAGATACAGCAGGAACCTGGCACACGTGTACACTGATGGCCCTGCGGAGGAGATACACGAGGATCACACGCTGTGGTTATCAACAGCATGGCCAAGGCCGCTCTTGCACGCGGACACTGAGTCATTGCAACTCCTGCTAGATAAGAGAAAGGGCCAGCAGCTCTTCCTTGATTTGTCAACACCACTAAACCATTGGAAATCTGAATTTTCCCACTTCTAGAAGCAGAGGTTTATTTCCTTTCTATTTTTACACACAGTTGTCCTTGTTCATGACATAAGTTGCAGGCTGGCAAGGATTTTTATAGCCACAGACTGTTACGAGGCAGGTGGACTGATACGTTACTTAGCAAATAACCATACCTTAACTAACCAAGCTAAGTCTTGAACAGCATCTGCAGGTGGAGTGAACCAGGGTAGGCGTAGAGGCTCAGCACACCAGTGTCTTCTCCACGTTTTCCTTCACCTTAACTACAGAACCCAAAGAATGTAAAGCTGTTCAACAATCCATTCAGGAATGTCTCGCATCTGTACACATAATTCTACTGAGAAAAAAAAAAGCAAACTTACAAGCGTTTTTACTGCAATACCACTGAGAAGCAGAAAAATGTTTTGGGATAAGAAAAAAAGAAATAAACTTATGACAAATTGGAAGACATGCCTTACCATAAAGGAAGGCTGAAACATGTCTGGTTTAAACTGAAACCATATCTATTCTGGGATTAATTAGGTTTTTTGCAGCTCAGTGGAGCAATTCTGTGATGGTCTGTCCTCCAGTCATAGGAAGGACTCGTTCGGGTACACCAGGTTATGCCCTCCTCACCCGACAGGTGACCAGATGGCTCCGAGGCGCTTGGTGCTCACGTCCTGTAAAAATATACGTGTGTATCCAGGAGATATCTCATGAATCATTAAATCCCCATTTACTGAGCTCACACATCACAACATTTAGCACCTTGCTCTATCCCGGGGAGGGGCTTTATCACCTCTGCGGGACGAGGCAGGTCTGAGCTTGCCCAGGCTTTCCGGGGAGCAGCGCGTTGCTCCCCGAGACTGTCCTTACTGTGCTGGATAACACTCTGCTGAAAACCATCAGCCTACAGCAGCGAGGAGGCGGGGGTGTTAGTGATGCAAACACTGAAGAAGCCAAAGCTGGAGTTAGGGAGGCACTTGAGCATTGTTTTCCTCCTTTTGCCAGGAGATGAAGGCCAGATTTTCAAATTATTTTTATTTTTCATAAACAACCTGTGTTTACTTAGAAGGCAAAAGCTCATCACTTGGGTATTACCTGTAGACTAATAAGACAAAGTTTTGTGTTTTGCAAGAGTCCTCAGTGTCCTGCCACATAGGGAACTAGGAAAATATTAGCAAAAGCTGTTTTCCACTGTGACAGTTTGCCATCAGAAAACCATGATTCAACTGTATCCATTAAGTCAACACATTTTTGTTAAGTGCATCTTACAACATCCTGGGCAATTACAAAAAGACATTTCAATGAAGCTGAATTTTTCAATCTGACATTTATTACATTACACAACATCACAGTGGAAAAGTTGGCTTTCATCACACTGTAGAACATAAATGTTGAAATTTTACATTAGAGTGAAATGTTAAAACTTTACCAAAGTGAGCTGCTCAGAAGTGGCTCGGCTACAGGACTCTGCCTGCTTACCCTGATTTGAAAGGAAACCAAATTTAAAATGGCAAATTCTCTTTGGGTCTGTACGCAAGGTTCAAATTACCAACATCTTTGTGCATAGTTCTCATGTTTTTCCAACTTAGTCGCCACTATCTAGGTTTGCAAGAAGAGCTTTGCCCTCGCCCTTCCAGTCGCCCAGATGGAAGGAGCTCCTGGGTTTCGTGTGAAGGACTTGCCTTTTTTTTGCGTTCCCTCCTTCCGGTTAACTTCTGTTTAAGAAATAAGCCAACGTCTGGTGGATATTGTTTAGATGATGCATACATTCCCTGTTGACCAGATTACAGAGGTTGGCCAACGCAGGGAATCCAACACCCATCACTTAAGTTCTCTGGCAGCCTTTGCAGACCCCCATCCACGTTAAAACTCAGGCTGCAGAACAATGTACCGTGCTCCCAGGATTATTTTATTGCAGTCAGCTCCACTGACGTTACCTGACCTCTTTTCTCCTTCATATAGCAGCCATGTTGTTGGTCCAGTCAAAATCCCTCCTGCTAAATTCTTTGAAGTCAGTGCACCAAAATCAGTGTCTTTTTTTTTCTTATTATTTAATGTTTTGTTTTTAAAAAATACACTGATTAACGACACTAAAGACCACTTGCTGGCTGGGTTGTGCCTTGTCGGGGCAGAACTGCCATGACTCCACATGAGGGGCACTCATGGCAGAAGAAAGAACAGCAGGGTTTTGTGTAAAACACAATTGTAGAATAAAGTCTGTGCTTTTGGATTTTCATTTAAATTGATTGAAATGTGGTTGATATTGTGGGCAGCCAGTTATGGTGCTTCATAAGGAGATCACCTATGTTAAAGCATCTGCTGCAAAAAACAGCAGGGCAATGACCCTTTTTACTTTGAATATTTCCTTTAGCTGGAAAATGTGCACTGGCCCATGGCGATGAGAAGAAAAGTGGGTTGGGTTTGCTCCTGAGCAATGATAGTTCTTAAGTTGAACATAAATTTTAAATATATATATATACTTTTACCTGTATAAATATCGGTGTTCTTCATCTAGAAGATTGTATTCCTTGTGTTTCAGCCAGTCGGTGGAGATGTTTTAAAATAGTTCCAAAGACCCAAACACCTCCTTGCTTCATCGCAGCTGGATGTAAAGGGAAGATTGCTATTTTTCTGAGGTGGCTGGAAAGTCTGAAGCAGATTAGGAAGAGGTAAGATTTGCAAAAAATGCTATTGTCTTATTTCCCCCATATACTTTTACTTGGAAAATATGAAGTCTAAGGTGAGTAACGGTATATTATGGTCTCCTATATTTTTGTGGAATATGGGTGAAATCAACGGAAGTGCCCTGCAAACAGCAGGGTTTGTCTACAACGGGCAAAGCAAAGGAGCCTTGGCATGCACCGCCCTGCTTGCAGCTCCTGGTAGCCTGGAGGGTTTTGGATCACAGCTACTTACACGGATTGCACTGGAACACCTTGGGTTTGACAATTCGTCACAGAGAAGGAACATGGCCATGCCCAGGCCCCCGGCTGGGCCAGGGCTGTGGTGTGGAAGCAGCATCCGAAAATGTCTGGGTCAGCGCAGGGGATACAACAGAATGATGGGGAACGGCTGCTCCCTGGGTGGCCGCAGGGCCAAGCGTGCTGACCAGATGCTTTTCCCTTTCTTTGGTATTTTCCATTCTGAAAGCAAGTTGCAAAACATCAACATTTCCAGTGAACCAGAAACCTTTGTTGTTGTTTTTACTTGCCACAGCCACATCCGGAGCCGCCGGGCTGCCATCTGGTGCTCCTTCAGAGCACCCCCACCCCGCTGCCGGACCCTCTGGCCATCCCAGCTCACAGCCGTGTTACAAAGCTTCGTGTAACTGCACCAGAAAAAGGCAAAACACGCCTGGCCCTGGCACTGGAGAGCAGCATCTTGGCAGACACTGACTGCTCACCTGCTCTCGCACAGTATGTCCAAGCAGACGGTGGCAGCAGGGGCAGGCAGGGAAGCGAGCTGAATTAAAGCTGTTCTTCTGTGGAATCAAGAAAAATTATCTGTGTCTTCTTCCTATTTCTATTAATAATATTCGATAATATAACCCACCGTTTCCCCAATCTCCTTCACTGCTGGATGCAACTGTTATTCATTAATGAGTTAACGAAGCCTACTAATTACGGGCATCTCACTCATCTAGGTGTCATTTCCACATCTTGTTTCAGAGGTGTCACGGAGGAGCGATAAGGAAAAGGGAGCACAGATTATCCTCTTGGGGAATTAAGATTACACAACACCGGTGAACATCTCCCTCATCTCTCTGCTGCAGCCTCTCGCAATGCGCGCTGTTGGCACACCGGCGCTCCTGGTCACCGCCTATGTGCTGGCAAACAGCATTCGCTTGTCACGGCACATCGGGCCGGGGAAGAAATGGTTCCAGCTCAAAAAAGAGAAGAAAATTAAAAGAAAAAGAAGTGGCTGATGAAGACATGGTGAAGGTTTCAGATGCGAAATGATTCTCATTCATTTTCTGGTGAGCCCTTGCCTCATGCTGCCTGAAAAAAAAGAAAGAAAAGATACATGGGCATGCAATAACAGAAGAGGGTCTATGGTCTGGTGGGTTTGAAACCTGCTCCAAACCTGCTTGGAGAGGCTTCTCCACCCAAAGATGGCAGGGAAATGGGGCTTTAAACAAGAGACTTGAAGCTGAAGGAGGAACAGCAAACAAGAGTTAATCAGCAGCAGTAGCTTTTTGGACCTCCCCAAGGTCAAACAAGCACCAGTTCAAAATGGCAGGAGGTTGCTGGAGAAAAAACACCAGTTAAGAAGTTTTGCATCAGCTTTGTCGTGCAAATAGGAACATGCTAAACTCTGCACAGGCCATTGCTGTGAGTGCTGCAACAGGAGGGCAGAAACCAACCTCAGGGACTGCCCGCAGCACCAATCCTGCCTCAGCACCACCTTTCCAGCCCTGTTCTAGCCTCTTCTTCCTGCCACAGGTGCTCATCCTGACTCAGGATCTGGAGGCAAACAAGATCATGGCTCCTCCGCAGCCATTGCCCGTGGCACCCTGGCTGAAAGGGAGAGCCCCGGGGCTGCGGACAGACACACAGAACATCGCATCTGCCAGTGCGCAGAGATGCGCCCCATCCTTCAGGCTGCTGACAGCTAGCACGCATCAGTTCGTGTCATAAGCAGTGTTTGACCATAATACAAAGACGTCCTGTAGCAAATTCCCGGGGTTTAGCAAAACAGGACTAGAAGGAAAGATTGTATTAAACCCACAGCTGCAGAGTATCCGCGTTTCTTCTTCGCAAACGCACTGGCAAAATAATCGCCTCAGTTTCTTTTAATGTCATCACGTCAATTCCATTCCGTATTTTCCAGAACACACCCTAAACAACGTGTTGGCCACAGCACGTCTATAACGTGTTTAGTGCATGGATGCGGCCGGTGCCTCCTGCACTAACCTCATCTGAAGCACTTTATGCCCTGCCTTACGGACGGGGCGAGTTTACACCTCCTGTGCAGGGCAAGCGCTGGCCTCAGCCATCCATCCCCACAACCCCATTCAGAAAGTTGGGCAAGGAACAGATATGAAGCTAAATTAGAAAATGGTAACAAAGACATTGTATAGCTTTACCTGCACAGCTTGTTCTTCAATGGCAGAAGTTATAGCTTCCCACCCGGATAAGAACAGAACACCTGCCGGTTCTTCCCTGCTCGCTTTTGACTTGCTATATGTATGTATTGTATATATATGTATATATACACACATATCTGCAAACTAGAGGGGAACACAAAGGCCAAAACCATCCCTGAGTGCTCAGGTTTCTGCTTCCAGCTTGGCCACAGGCTTCAAGGAGGAAGAAGCAGTGGCAGAGCATTGCTCTGATTAAAAGCAAAATATTTTTTAAGTATAAAGTTAGGTCAATGTTAAATTCTCTGAGGTTTCTCCGGCAGGTCTTGGGAAGACCTCACAAACAGGGCTGATGACTCAAGGTGCAGATGGAACCGTGAGGAAGCACAAAGAGCCAGCAGGATAGTCCCTCTCTGCAGACATCAGACACCCCTCCCACCCCAGTCCTTGCACCAGCACCCCGCGGCCCCACCACGGCTGGCGTTCCCCTTTTGGCACCACGTTTGCCCCCTCCTATCTCTCGGACCCAGCTGTATCTGTGGCACCCCTGGGCTCCAGGTCTCCCCTCCCGCACTGGGGCTGCCATTGCTCACGGCTGGCTGCTTTGGGACTTACCTCCTTCTATTCCCATACATCTCCTAAAGAGACCAAAAATATTTTGGCTGGCCATTTGGTCCCTCATTTCTGCTTGAGCCAAGATTGCATGGCTGGGCACTCAAGGGTTATATGGTCACCTAAGGAATTCCTGTTCCCATTGTACCAAATATCATATTTTTTGGTTAGTGTAAAGGTTAACAAGTGGTTTCATCGACTCAATTGCCACACTGCCTGTTCTTCGCACGCAAAATTGTCTCATGTTTTTGTTGTCCTGGGGAATTTTTCGCCCAGGAACGACGCTGGTTTTTCACCTAGCGTGAGAAGGGCCAGTGTATATAACTTCACTGCGTGAGTCACATTCATACACAAATCGAGCCCGTATGCAAAGTGCAAAAGCAAGTAAGAGTGATGGGTAAATTTACAGCTTCAGGAAATGTCTACATGCTTTTGCCTTGAGTGAGCATTCGGGCAAATGTGTTATATAAATGCCTGCGGTTACACAACTCACTCCTTTGTGTTACCAATTTCACATCCATTTGGGTGCACGGAGCAGCTCTCCCCAGAAACGAGCCTATCGCTGCTCTAAAAGCCGAGATCTGGGGGTGCTCTGGGCTGCGTTAGAGAACACAGAAGCCTGTTTACACTGACTGCTCAAGTTTCATCCCACAGACCAAGTACGCCGGGTAAAACCAGAAAGCACATTCATTGCGGCCCTGTTTCCCTGCCAAAACGAATTTTCTTCTGGCTGATGCAAACACTCTTGAGGTCAATGCTCTCACGTTTTCTGGGTCAATAGGACTTCATTCTGAGCGTTCGCTTCTGCTGCTAAAGAAAAAAGGCAAACAGAGATTTCTGATACTCACCCTGACAGCTAGAGACTGCCTGAAGGTCCTGCAGAAGAGAAACACAATCTCAGGGCCATGTTTGGTGCCAGGCTTCCCTGGAGCAGGACAGACACAGAGTCCGCAGCTGCTTTTCAGGAGCTGTGCTTATGAACAAGGCTGAGCTCTCTCCAGTCACCCTGGGTTCATATGATGGCACTTCCACATCCCACAGGCATCACCTAAAACAATTTCTGACATCTGAAATAATTTGTTCTCTAAACCCACCTTTTACCAACTTCTAGGTATACACATGTTCAGTTGGAAAAAAATATCGCAGGCATAAACCAGATGATTGAAGGAAGGGAAAATGAGAATCAAAGGACTAACTTTTTAGGCTAGGGAAAAAAACATGTTATGTTCTTGGTTTCACATCATTTGTCAGAAGTGGAAGAGGTTTTTTTTTTTAATTCTCTTTTGACATAAGTGTCTTGGTCATCATAATAAAAATTAAGTCCTAATATTCCGCTCTGCAGCCGAACTGAAATAGTTTCAGTTTCTAAGTTGCTGATCATACCAAGATGGATTTTTCCATTTGAAGCTTATGGACACAGAATTAACAGGTTTTTTGTTGGAGACTCTAGGGGAACTACAATTATGAACTTACCAATGAGCTTCTGGGAAGCCCAAGACACTTCAAATATTAACAAAAGTTAGAATTAGTTGTTTTTTTTTTTTAATGATAAATTTGATTTTAGCAGAGGGACTCCTGCCCTGGCAGACACATCTGCTCCAGAGTGAGCAAACACACACTGGCACCTGCAACAGCGTCAGGTCGCAGCAGTGCTGGCTCAAGAGAATTTGGGTGTATTGAGACAGTTGTTACTCCTCCCATACACACACCAGACCCCAAGCTTTCGGTGCCTCCAACATTTTACTCTTAGACCTATTGGTCATAGCTGACTTTCAGCCTAATGGCCATACAGCAAAGGGAGAAATATATTTACACATTTTCTATCAGAACCATGCCCTTGCGTTTTGAAGTACCTGCGTATGACAGGCTGCTCCTGGTTTTCAGCAAACAGAAGCAACACACCAGCAGCTACTTGATCAGAACAGGTTTGGAGGAACTTCCCTTCTTGACCTGCTTTTTAAGAAAACAGAGATTAAATGCACCAAGGGCCCAACAGTAATTCACTGCAGTAGCTCTTAACAGAACAGCACAAAATATCTGGCAGAGCGCTGATACCAAAATACACCAGTAGGAATAAAAATGGTTTGATGTGTTGTCCCCACACACTGAACTGCTAAAAAAAGTTGTAGTTTTAACATCGAAAACTAAAAAGACAGTCTAACAAGCAAAACTGGGAATTTCCTGATTGTGAGCTACCCCATATCTCTACAATAAAAGTGAAAATGTCACATAAATGACAAAAATAAACTGTCGGAAAACAGTAGGTGCCGAACATAGTTAAGTTTTATTTTTTATTTTCTGATAATATTGTGATAATATTGTGATAATATAAACTGTATAAAGTATGATAAAACACTTTCACAAAACAGTGTAGGTACATACTATAAAATAAAAAGAGAAAAATATTATGTTAACAAAAGAAAAAAAATATTACAATAAAATAATAGCACAAGTTTCTTCTTGTATTCCAAAATTTATTGAAAATATTTAAATTATGCAGTACTAAGATAAGTTAACTTTATTTTCTCTCCCGATTTTAAACATGCAGTAATTCAAACAGAAATAAAACCTATTAGTCAATACAGAAAATATTATTAATCACGTAACATTGCATGTAGATTTAAGAAGGGATGATGCAGTGGCTGTTAAAAGAAATGCATTATAATTATTTCCTTTCCCATGGGCTTGCAGATTTGTAACAACTGAAAAATCACTCAATAATTCACAATGAAAGAAACAGCCACTGAACCAGCAATAAACTCTGATAAACAAGCAGTTACTGTAAAAAGTCTTTGCCAGGAAACTATGGAAGAAAAGATCAGTGATGCTTCAGAACAGCCCATGCACAGTGACGGTACCCACTGCGAGCATCACCTGTGCATTCGCTAGGATCCCGACAGCCCCGTCAGAGAGGGGGACATCGGAACCCTACTGCTGTCAACAGAAATCTTGAGACCGAAATTCCACTTACAGGTCTCGAACAGAAACACGTGTGCCTTCTGGCCACAATACTGCAAACAACCCTCCGTACAACACCCACCGTTGTATTCCTAGCAAAAGGAGTGCTTTTCTTCTCCAGCTGCTGCGGAGCATTGGCCACACAACACGCAGGGTGGCCAGGGACGGGTTTTGCGCCTCTCACCTCCGCAAACACCTTTGTACGCTCTTTTGCACTAACTCTCAGGGACAGCAGTCTCGCCTTGAACTGAATTATTCAGCCCCTGCCATATTCTTCTAACTCCAGAAAAATACAGCTTAAGGGACAACTGCTGCAACTCCCAGGTGCATATGCTGAGAGTTAATCCCACAAACTTCAAAAAAAAAAAAAAAAAAAAGGCAGTCAAGCACCCCAAAAACTTACAACTCCTAAGTGTTGCACACAGCGCAAGGCCACCAGTGACCCTGTCAGTTCCTTTTGCTCTTTCCTGTGTTACACACTTGCCGATTACACAATTTCAAAGGAGGCTGGAAGTGTTCAGAGATGCGACTGCATTTTTTCTGTGCATTTTCCGAGTTATCTCAACACTTGTGGAGATGGTACTAAAATATCCTACATCTATGTGCGATCTTTCATTATTCAGCGTACTAAAAACATGCTTTCTTAAAAAAGCCCTTAACACATGAACTACTTCCCATTCTTCCCTAGGAATGTTTTATCTCTCCCGAGTAAACACTGTCACTGTCCCTTTGCAGAAATGTAATGCTTTTAATCATGACCAAATGCAAAACCACTCCTAATTTACCTAGAAACATTTTGGTCAGAAATACGTGAACTAACAATTTAACACACAGGTGCTATGAGCCCAAGAATTCAAGCAAAGTAATTTTGTGGAACTAAAGAGAAAAAGAAAATATAAGAGGCTAGATTTCTTGTTGAGTGGATACATACATTCTCAAACAGTAGCAAAGTGGACTTCGATTTTTTGTGAAAATATTTGAGATTAACAGGTTCAAGAGCAGATCTTTAGCATCAGTTACAAGAGCACCCCATTTCTTTGATACCCGTTTGTTATCTGAATTTTGGTTTTTGGTTTTTTGTTTTGGGTTTTTTTTGGTGGTTTGTTTTTTGGTTTTTTTTTGTTTTTTAAAGAGAGACCACTCATGCAAGAAAAGCAAAATCTGAAACACAGCTTGATGATAGAGTTTTGGTAAGGTCAATGTAGCCAATGGTTATTAATGAGTAAAACCCCTTCCAGTACAAGAAATCAACCTTAACAGAGCTAGTAAGCAGCCAAGTGACTCCATATACTCAGGAGCTGCTAACTCCTAGTAGGGAACAGCAATGATCAACTTTTCAAAGCAAAGTCAGATGAAATCTTCTCATTGATACACAGCACAGTGGAATCTGGGCCCAAGTTCAGGTATACATATTGTCTCCATTATTAAAGTTTTATTCTGTTGTGTTACATTTCAAGATACATCCAGTTACATCAATTTAAAAAAAAAAAAAAAAAAAAAAAACAGACAATTGTCCCACTACAAGAGACCAAGTGTCTTCCAATTTTGTAAGAAGAAAAAAAAAAGACACTGAATCCAATGACCATAGTCAAAATAAACTAATTCCATAGCTTGTAAAATAAGGATATCAGCATACTGAAATGTTTTCGATGTTTTTAATTTTTAAAAAAAATACAAAATTATATTGAAACTTGAAAATTCACAAGAAAAATGTTTTCAGGAGTTTTGCACAGCCCTGTTCAGGAGCAGCGATGCTCTGATAATGTCTTTTTGACTCCAGTTATAAAGATAGAACCAGCTTCTTGAACGAGTGAGACCTACGACACATCCTCTACGTACGGTTGTTGTTAAGATTGTTCTTATTAAAGAATCTTCTTGCTTCAACATCACTAAGGGACACGGAGCAGCGAGATGGGTTCTCTTTTCTGTATTCAATGCTTTCCATCATAGCTTGCTTGATCACCTGGAAAACAGTGAACAATGTGTTATTCAGGGAAATATCTAACAGTTTAATGGTTTCTTAGCTGATAGAAAAGACCCCTTCAGATGTTAATGACTGGCTTTTATCACTGCTCCACCACTGAACAAAGCGACTGCTGAGTACTGTTACGAATACTATTTTCTTGACTGTATAAAACACTGATTTTAATGTAGTTAACATATAAAGATATGACAGAATACCACCATCAAAGAAGTGCCACAAGAATATACAACATTTAAACCCAGTCCCAGGGCAATTCTGAAAGGTAAATTCAACATTGAGAAAATCTATCCTTAAAGGATATAGATAATAGTTATTATCCCAAGGAAGATTACATCTTCATTTTTGCTTCCTTTGTCCTGAACTAACAAGATTTGTTCACTATATTGAAAAAAAATAGTTTCTTTATCTGGGATGATCATTTAGACTTGTGAATATGGCAAGTCACTCTATGGATGGTGGGATCATGGTCTTGTGTTACAGCTAGTATTAATTAAAAATAATTATTATGGAGTTAGTTGATGAAGACACTTTCAGAGATCTTTCAAAAAAATCTTCCATTTTCCTTTTTTTTTCCAGTTAGAAAATCAGTATACATAAAGAACTGAGTATAAAATCCCGAACATAACGTCTACATCCTGTGCAGACACCTTTGCTCAGTTACCCTACAGGACTCCTGATGGTAAAAAATGACAAAAAACCCCACAGGAACCAAATTAAAAAGAATACGTACTTATATAACATATACTCCAGTCTTCATTAAAATGAAGAGGATTTTTTTCCACTAACTATAATGGGCTTTGATCCAGCCACAACTTTTGAGAATAGCAAGGGGCACAATTAAATGCAGGAAGCACTTTGGATGTCGTAACAATCAGGCAAACACTGTAATAAGTCCCTGTACCTTCTGCACGGCAGATTTAGGGCTTTACTCACGTCATCTACTTTCCCCTTCAAAAATCGAGACCCTTTAAGCCCCTTCCACGCTGGCATACGTACATCTATGTTATTGAGGGTGTTGAACTCCATTAGATCGTGAAGCCTCTTGAAAGCCTCATTGGGATACTGGAAGTTGAAGGTAGAGAATGGTGTGTTTGGGTCATCAAAAATGTCAAAGTCTGCAAAATCCTTCTCTTCCTGTGTTTCTCTTGGAACGCCTGCATACAGAACAAATACAAAAATACAGTCTAAATGATGGGGCTTTGATGCCTAAGGACTTGCCATCTTATTTTTTCATGGCTCTTTTGAAATCCCTAACTACTATAGATAGACATAAGAGGTATTTTAGAGACAAAACATTTCTAGTATATAATTCCCATGGCATTATAAAGCTTCAAAGGAACAGACAGACTTCGTATCAGAAACTGTATGCTCACCTGGAGCTTTATACTTCCGGAAGTTGATGTTGGCCAAAACAAAATGGATTATAGTTGGACAGTCTTTCTCCGAAGAGGTATCCTTTGGCTTGAAAACATAGCACTCCTTCAAGCCCTCTCGATCAAACACATTTGGGTCTATTTTCGGGAAAGGAAGCTTGTTCATTTTGGCCCATTTTTCGGCCAGTAAAATTTCCTGAAAACATAAGAAAGAGTCAGGTGCATATAAGCATCCACTGCAAAGGGAGGTTTTGTGTAGAGAGACACACATCAAATTGGTTAATAGAAGCAGTTTATTAACTCGCACTTCTTTATGGCAGAAGGACTGATCAAGTCAGTCTTCGTTGAGATGATCCAGCATGGCAAATTGAGCACCTAATTCAGCCTGCACACCACCTGCGATGATTCACAGGAAGGAAAGAGCTGGTCTGTCATATAAATCTTTGCTTGAATTTACAGAGCCGACAGCTAGAAAAAAACGTCTGTAATTTTACTTACAAACTGAGTATCAGTGCTATGGAAACCAAAGAGAGTTAATAAACAGCAATCCACATGTTATGTTCGGTCACATCACAGCCCAGCATTTGAAAGCATGCTAAGTGAAGAAGTCAGTCTGGAAAACAGGGTTTTTTCCTCGTGACAACTTGGTAAACAAAACAATTTGTAAATAATGACTCAAAAGCATGTAATGAGGGTGTGTGAGAGGGAGGAGAGGGAAAGTCAACATCTTTAATCTTGGTTTTGAATGAAATAGGACCCTTCTTTGGGCAATTGTTTTGGAAACACAGGAGACTAAAAGACAGTGGGTGTAAAATGATAAAACAAGAGTAGAGTCCTTGACATCAGCTGGCTGATTTCCCTATGTGTTGGAGTAATAAAAGTATATCAGAGTGCTACCATAGATACAGGCCAACACTTGAACAGTCTTTTACTCTTTGTAATGCAAGTAGAACCAATGGGATTGCACAGCCAGTAAACAAAACTGGTTTCTGTCCTTTAGGCCATTAGCATATGGCCTCTGCTTGTGGACTGTACCCATGTATTAGCTGAAGATACGTCACTCTTATTATACGTATATTTGTGCTTTGGAAATAATGAAACATTGCCTTCAACGGTGGCTTCCTGAAAACCAAAGGCACCATTTCATTTTCCCACCATTTTTTTCTTGCGTAAAAGGATTTTGCCTCTTTGAAATTAGAGTTTACAGAAAAACCTTCAGGATACCACTCAACTTCCAATCAATCTCTCCGTATTACTTTATGTTCCCCAAAACAGCACAGAAAATTTCAGCTGATGAAGACAGAAACCTCAATGCATAGGCTAAGAGTAATAGAGACGACTATACACAGAGATGACTATACACAGCCTTTTGTATGGACTCCATGTGCAGAACACAACATAGCCAGAGGAAAAAGATGTTTCAGAGGAGATGGCAGTGTTGTGTCTACAAGTTCAGCTGATGGGGAAAATAGTCATGACAAAAAAAAAAAAGATAAATTATTAAACAAATAGAAAATTAAAGGAAGAAACAGACTGTGGGATTCAGTCAAGCAAGGAAAAATTAAGGATCTCAGCACTAGTATGAATCTTCTCAGTACTCCACTCTTCTAGGTAGTCCCCAAGAGACCTAGAGCTTACAGAAGTTACTTTTTTTTGTTCTCTTGAAGCTTGGAGTTTTTTGCATTTGACAACACTGATCTAGTGTTCATTTTTGCTACTGCTGTTCTTTTCTAATATTATTTTGGGGTTTCATCCCTTTGTAGCAAGAGGAAGGAAAAAAAATACTCTGTTCTAATTTCAATTTCTCTGTAAGGCAACAAAGAATGCCAGTTGTTTCCTCAAACAGACAAGTTTTCTCAGTTTCCTTAAAAATTAAAATCCTTGTGGGTTTCAAAGAAAGTGCCTCTTTTTTGAGTACCTCACAATAGTCTTCTAAGTGTTGCTTTCTCTATGCTACCTACCAAAACACTCCAACATTAAACTTTTCTGTTCAGTTGGAACTGTCTGGATGCATAGGTTGCACACATCATGGGGAATGAGAGCTGTGCTTTCCACACCTGCTGGATTTTTCTGTGGTTGCCTTGCTCTTGCTCTGCATGGATTTAGGAATCCTACTTAAATCAGTACTGGGATTATCCTAGTGAGATGTAAATGAACAGTTAGCCCCACTCCCAAAATATTATAATATATTTAGCAATATCAGAGTGACTGAGAGACATTTCTGCAGGATGATGACAGAAAACCACTCGTTTACATCAGAGGAGAACAGCTGTATACAGCTAGAGCACCAGCACAATAGTAAATTACTTACTTTATTAATACAGACATAAAATAAAGTTCTGCAATTCAGTATGAAGGCAAGACTTCCATAGAAACAACAGAGCTACTACTACAAATGCACTATATTAGGCTTCTTTGTGCCAGTAGTCTCATGTGAGTCATGTAAACAGGAACTGAGGCTGAGTGCAATATTCTGCCTTGACGTGGAAACAAATTACTCCAGTGTTGTCGATACAACAGCACTAAAGTCTTCTGGAACCATGAAACGTGCAACCAACCCAAATGGAAGAATACAACTGAGTCACACAAAGAAAGGAACGGCCAGTCTTACTTTGAAAGGAGGACTGGAATCGCTTGGCCTCGCTGAAAAATCAAAAGAGATTATGAGATCAACGCCTCTCTGAGGCCTTAAGATAAGTGGGTACGGCAGGTTAAAGGTAAGCCCACTGTCCACTATATGAATCTTTTTGCTCTTCACATCTAGAGGCTCGTATATCCTCTCGAACTCATCAGGATCTGCACAGAACAAAGGAAAACAAAACAAAACAGGAACACATCAGTTAAGAACTTAAATTGCGACAGGCTTTCAGGTGCTCCCCCAAGTTCGGAAGATTTCACAGAACTCAAAATGCCCAGTATCCCAGCTAAGCATACCATGGATTTATGTGCAACCTTAACTCTTATCTTAACAACTGGAGAATGAGGGGAAATTAACAGAGCTGAAAGGGACCTCAGTAGGTCAAGTACACAAACGCCCCGTCCCAAGGCAGAAACAGGGGCGGCTTGAGGCAAAACCAAAGGGGACAAATGCCCAGGTTTGACCTTAGGCTTCCTAGCTTCACCCCTTCATCCCTAATCACCCATACACAAAGGCAAGCGTTTACAAGACCTTAAGAGACAGATTCCTAACATATATACCCTCAATGTCCTACAACCCCTGCCCAAACCTCTTCCTGCAGGTTCCCTCCCCAAACCCCTGTTGTTCGCAGCTCCTCTTCCTCAAAGAGCTGAAATTTGCATCACAGCCTCCACACAGCTCTGCACTTCAGTGATGCTTTTCTATGTCTGTTTCTGTCCATTAACATTAGGACTTTCAACCTACACCAAGTCATATGACCTCAGACTTACTACTATACTACCAACAAAAAGAACCCGTAACCCACATCCGTATCTGAAATTACAGCATTGGGTAGAACTCCATGTAAGCCACTTGCTGCTATTACCATCACAGTGCAGTACAAAATAGTCTCCTATCCCTAATGCCCAAACTGCGGGCTGAAGATATGTTTCCCTTTTAGTCCCAGTATTCCCTGGGTGCAGCTCAAGAAAGAAAAAGCAATTTTTCCCAAGTGTTTTTGCACCTACTTAAGTCTCCAGATACTACTAAATGACACCTGCAGAATTTAAAATTTTTCTCCTGACAGTCTTTTCTTGCTCTAGATGTTAAAAATATTTCCAGTGCATGTTTGCACCTTTTGACTAAAAACTAAGGCTCACATCTGTAGAGGGCAGTGTAATCTAAGGAACACTGAATAGAATAATATAATTATTTCTCTTATAGTTAAATTTCCTAGCACCCACTTACCAGCAATGGAAGTAATCTGAAAAAAAGATATTTTAATAAGAAGAAAAATCCATCAAAGGTAATTCAAGTTCCTATCATTTCAGGATCCATGAGAAACATTTACTGTTACGAGCAGCAAAAAAATCTCAGAATGGATATTTTTACTTTTTATTTCTGTTATCATTATTATTTGAGAGAACGTGGCTGAAAAATGAGGCAACATTTTCCTAATATTTCCCTTGATTTCTAAGGGAGAAAACAGTTTCACATCATTGCCTATTGCTAAAGGGCTATGTTGGTTTATAGACCTACTTTAGGACCAGATATACATCATAACCACAAATCAGCATAAATCAATGAAGGGATATTACTCTTTATCAAATTCATCATAATTAGAAAAACACCAGTAAAAAAAATACACTTACTACAGATCCTTTTAGCACAAGTGAACCAGTTTTGTTTCCCCCTCCTTTTTTAAGGACAACATTTCACACATAATTTAATCCTTGCTCTCAATAGTATTTTAAAAATTGCTGCAACATTTTTGTTCAAGTCTTGTATTATCTTATTTTACAAAGTTTGAATTTGAAAGTCAGTGACCCTTTAAACAAGAATAGTACCATCTATGATAAAGTTTGCAATAGGAGTGGTACTGCACAAACTTCCTACCAGAAAGGCACTGAAGACCAAGACAGTTCCTATTGCCTACAACAGCCTTCATGACTCTATCATAACAATTTCATGATATTTTAAATTACAAAACACCATAATGCCACCAATAAATGTATAATGGCCACACAGATTGCT
This sequence comes from Pterocles orientalis, assembly GCA_011057875.1. Classification (NCBI taxonomy): domain Eukaryota; kingdom Metazoa; phylum Chordata; class Aves; order Pterocliformes; family Pteroclidae; genus Pterocles; species Pterocles orientalis. The sequence continues at coordinate 654,403 of WKFP01014798.1, read as the reverse complement.
TTCATTAGTTGTAGTCTTCTGTGATCACAGGAGAAATTAAACTTAAAGGTTTTCCTTTATATTATAATTAATTTTAGAAGCACGCTTCTAATCCTTGAACTGAGAAGAAAAGTTCCAAAACACAACTTGTCTATATTACAGAGTCAGAATTCAAAAAGCAACAAAGATAATCCAGTGTTATTTTAACGACATGACTGTAAAGGCAGACTCAGCATGTGATGTGATTTGATTTACAGACAATCTGGAACCAGAGGCCCGGGTCAGGACACCACAGGTGAGCCTGCCGTTGCTCTTGATAGAGGTGTAATGTACTGTAAGTATCCCGAATGCTGAAAGAGGCATCACCTACTCTGTAACCCGTGCTGTCCTTATTCTGAAGGGCTGGCTAAGAAACCTTTGTTCTTTTTGTACTTTACAACACATGAATCCAGGACAATCATTCCACATACAAAGCCCTGGTAAACCAATCCACCATTATTCATCAAACAGTATGAAGACTGAATGGAGTACTTATGGTCCGAGAGCCTGAGGCATTAATTTTCAGCCCATGCAGACTGCTTTTATGAAAGATAAACCCACATTCTGAGCAGCTTTCAGGCCAAACAGCAAACTGGGAGAGGCACGAGATGTTTACGAGTCCAGCTCTGTTAAACCAGCAGAGCATGCCGATCTGATCTGCAGTAATCGGATACACAAATGGATATTAAGAATTGTTTGGAAATAAAATAGAGCGTGTTTTACAGACCAAACTTTGTCACAGATGGCTGCTTCAATGGAAGTATGGGAGATGAAAAGGGCATTTGCTACTGACGTGCGTCTACTATAACAGAGTTTCCATGCCTAGTGAAATAAGGAAGCAGAGACTATGAGTTATTTTTTCCCTATTGTTATTCACTTGGCATGTTTGAGTGATTTTGGTGTGTTGTAATATCAAGGCACAGAAACAGAACAACTCTGAGTTCACAATGAAAGCATTCAAAGGGTGTACAATTTTAAAGCATATTTGACATCAATTAAGAAGATGCTCAGCCTAAATAGAATCCGTAGTAAAGTGAAGCCAAGCATTTTATTTTCAGATCAAGCACCTAGCATCTCTGCTGTATGCACTGCAGACAATAAATTCAATCCTCAGTAACAACTGTAACATCAGCTTAGATCTGCCACAGCTCACCCTCTGCAGCACAACTCAGAGGGTCTACAGGTCTGACACGACTGGAGATGTAAAGTGTTATTTATATCCCTTCTGATTCATTTATTTCTCCTTTGGAGTATCTGGTAATAAAAGTAAGTCCTAAAGCAATTCAGACTGTTCTCGGTACTCAAGTTGACAGGTAAACTCCCAGTGGCAGGAATAAATATGCAAAGTTTAAAAGCATCCAGTGCTTTGGTAATATACAATATTTTAAATTTACACCAAAGTTTCCTTTCTATCTCTGGGCTCCTAGGCTCTTACACATATTAGCAAAATTCACAGCACTAAAATGTGGATACACTTATACTACTGAGTGATTACATGTTATATTAACTACTGAAATTCCAAGGGTTTTTTAAACCAGACTTGACAACAATATTGCGACTACTCATAGCTGTTAGATTTGAGTTGTTAGTTCAGGTTTATGAGTGTGGGCTTCAGTTAGCACTAAAAAAATTGCAGTTATGTCAAACTTTTGCCAGACAATTTACCCAGATAAATTTCAGGTACTCGAAAATAATTGTCTCAGAGGTGCAGGCTCATTCAGTCAAACCAGCATTTTACTTCAACTGAAATTAAAACCCAGGAAGTTCATAGTTGATTCTGAAGATTATCCACATCTTAATTATGCAAAATTCTCATCAACTGTCATTTTTTCCAACCGTAAATTTACCACCCGCTTTCCTGCCTCTTTTACAACTACTATAAATATTAAGATTACCCAGTTGTAAACACCTCTGAGATGGTAAAAATATTTAGAATGTGGAGGACAGATGGAAATTGCCATACAAGCACTCAAAGGGATTTGTTACATTAACAAATACACATTAGAGCGCGTCTGCTACTTAAGCTTTGAAACGACATCTGCATAACGACCAGCTAGGACAATTTCTTTCCTCCAAGTAGAAAATAAGGGTCGAAGTGACTACTATTATTACGAGGGATTGTTGGCAATGCTGTGCCTCTGCACAAGAGCATGGGAGGAACATTGCTTTCAGAAACTTGTGGTTCCTCAGCTTGACAGATGTCAGTAATAAAACATAACCATTCAAAAGCATTACAATTTGTATCACAGCAACTGTGTGTGGAGGCTGCACCAAGCATGCATCTGTGCTGTGATGTAATTTTTCTATGGGGAAACTCACATCCTTAACTCGGTGCCCTGTTGCTTGCTGAGAGGGGGAAAAAAAAATAAAAAAAAGCAAGTGCCAGAAGAATACTAAGAAATGCACTGGCTCTCATTAAGAAGATTGTAATGAACACTGCCTATAGCAAGTCTCCCAAATACCAGTTAATTCTCTGCAGCTACCATCTCGGACTCCATATACTTCATGGAGTGCAGGAAGACATTGAACTTCTTTTGCAAATCAACATTTTTCTGAAATTCTAATTTTCCATCCAAATTCCTGCCTCCTGCTTGCGCCAACGTGAAATGTGGATCCATCTACACATCAGTCACAGGGGAAATGTGAATGCAGCTGACAGATCAGTCACACTGGGAAGAACGTGGTATCAGCAAAGCAAAAACCTACACGTAAAGAGGTTTTTCAGAGGATGACAAATATGGCAGAAGAGCTACAAATTTTTTCAAACAGGGAAGCCCTGTAGGAGGACAAGGAAAAGTTTTCTTTCCACCAGAAGGCTTAGCACCAATACAAGAACAGGAACACAGGATACGCACTGGAGAAGTCCAAGAGAGTGAGAAAGTGGCCTTAATGAAGGGCACCGTACACAAAAGCAGCCTGGTCACCTCTGCTGCACTTTGTTGTAGGCAGCAGGCAGAAGTCACTGTGCAGGGCTCTTTGGGACACCCAGTCACCTCCCCACCTCTGCTGCTGACCAATACTCATGACTGCTACTACAGAAATGCTCTTTGGCCTTCGGGTATCTGCCTCATGGTTCCATGTTACCACACTGAGAACTCGCTGTTTGTGGCTTTATTATGCAGCAACGTAGGCTTTCTGCGAACTAACCTGCAACGGCTGCATCGAGTTCATCTTCCTCCACGGACTCCTGAGTAAGAAGGTCTGCCAGAGGAGAGAGCGGGTAACAGCTGTTGAGGTTCAATCCTAGCATGAAGTTATGCACCTTCCCAGCACGCCCTTCCCTGGTGTTGAAAAGTGCACTATCACCCACCAAAGCCATGAGCATTCGCTGCACCCAGCTTTCCTGGCTGCTGTTCTGATATTCTTCATTTGCCTCAGCATTTTCAGTGCCTGTAGAGGAATGCGAAAAACACCAATGGTGAGGCAGTTAACACAAAGTGTAAACCCAAGATTTCTGGGTCTACTAAAATAAAAAACCTATTAAAATAAAAGGAACTGGGTCATAGCCTTCTTCCAAGGAGCCACAGACTGAATGGTCAGAGGAATAGAGACAATCCTCTTACCTTCTCAGGCCAGTGAAATTTTTCATCTGCAGTATAGTAGTGTGGATGTATCCATCAGGAAAACAGATTGGCAACATGTTAGATGATCTGAGCTGGACTTAACTAGCCTGGATGGCAAGGACAATGAGCATATGGCTTTCTCCGTGTTAGCACTCAACATGCAAACTCACCAGTGTTCAGGGGAGAGACCTGAGTCGCCCAGTTCCATGCTCTATTTATACCTAATTTATCTGGATGTGTATTGACACTCTTCTCCATCCTTCGCTGACTGCTGGAAATCCAGCTTTCCTGAAGAAGGCAAAGTCCATCTGCATGAAAGAGAATGCTAAAGCATTCTGAACTATCTGAATTCTGAAATATCTGAAAATATCCTTCCAATAAAATGTAGATTATAATCAATATCTGCTTTTCATTAATAAAGAGCACAATGACACATCCAGACTTAGATGTCTACAGCTAGACATCACAGTAAAAAATAACTTGAATTGGTGTCACCTTGCATTCATACTGTCAAAACTTGACTTTTTGAGGTGTTTTGTATAAGGAGGTAATCTAGGCTCAGGCTTGATACTTTAAATCCAGCACTGAAATGTGCCTCTTTAATCCAGGCTGTAAAGGAGATAATTTTTTATAAGCAGAGAGAAAACAAGCAACAAACATCCCAAAGTTTAGAGGTCCAACATCTGTACAATAATATCGTATAGAAGTGAGAGGGATTACCAAGTGTTTACAAACCAGATTTGTTGGTTGTCCACTACGGCTACAAACTAAGAGAAATGTAGTGTTTCACGCAGGCTATAGCGCTTAAACAGGAAATCCGCAAATAAACCCACAATGTGCTATCACCCTCTCCCTATTATTTTTAGGCATAAGAGGAATTGAAGAAGTAATCATTTAACTGAGCTAATGACATAACCCACTACCTCACTGCACAAGATTTTCTTTTCTTCTTGTAGATCCTAAAATTAAGAAGAGCTGCATCCCTGTCTTTGCTTTAGCTGTTAAAAAAATAATCAATTTCTTCAGGTAAAAATTACTGTTGTCCCCAAAAGTATCATCAAATACAGAAATCATTATTAGGATGAGACAGAGACCCTGACTAAAATCATAGAAATCTCCAGGTGGTTCAGTTCAGTTTTATCATGAGCGTAGAGCTCTCAGTTATAAGAGACTACTGGTAAGACTAAGGAAAACTGGCTATGCCCAATAACCAACAGCCACGAACTTGACCATGCTACATGAAAGCTGATGAAAAAAGTAAACTGTGAAATAAAATGTGCAGATTTCCTTACCTTTTGGATGGTGTGATTCATCTTCACTGTCTGAACTGTCATTGCTTACAAGGTGCTTTAGCCTAATGTTTTCTGTTGAAAGATAGAACATTACTTCAATCTGCCAGGGTTTAATTACCAGAACAGCTAAGAACTTCAAAACGATCTGAGTCACAAAACTGTCATAGTCTTCACAACAGAAAATAGAGCTGAAGAGATTTGATGTGCTGTGGACATCTCTATCTTCAGAATCTGATCAGAATATATTGGCTTTAGCCTCCAGTTTTTACAAAGCCCCTGTACTGATTAGCCAAAAGGTTGAGAAAACAAAACAACCCTAAAGCACCCTGCCACTCACCTCTGCACCACACATCTGACACATTTCATTCACCTTGATTAAAATTTAGATATATAGCTTCTGTCCTCTCAATAACTCCAAATGAACCAGGAAAACAATGTTAATTTCTGTTAATTACCTGCTAATTAAAAAAAAAGTAACGCTTAACCTCATTCATACATATTTGAATGGGTACCCTTAAAAATAGTGGGGGAAAACCCAAAGCCAAGATGGTTATGAAAGTTCTACTGGAGTACATGTGAAAAATCAAGGCCAAGCCAGTTACACAAGTAAAAAAGACAACAGTTTTCATCTCACAGCATTAAGTGAGAGAAATAAAACCAGAAATATCTCTGTCAAAAAAAAAATCCGCATTTTGTTAGGGTTAACTGTGGTTGTTTTGGAAACAAAGCTAAGTCATTATCTCAAGGAAATATTTCAAAGTCAAAATGAGCACTGACAAAGCAAGACATTCCACTCCTCAGGTAAGGTTTGCAGTGGTGTGAATTCATGTGAAAATGGATTATAGGCTGACAATATTATTTTCGCTAATTATGGAAGGAAGCCTTTCTTCAAATACAGTAGAGTTGCAATGTTTTATGAGCAGCCTCATCTTGGAAGCTTATATCCTGCAGAGGCTGGAGACAGAGACTGAAGTCCAGTGATACAACTATGTCAAAGAATATTTTTGAAAACTAAAGCCCTTTATTCCCTTGTACAATGTACACTAGGAATCATCTCTAACTGCAATTTGAAGCCAGGTAAAAGAAACTGAATGAGGGTTGTTTCCTAATGAACTTTAACATATTATCAACTGTGGGAAATCTTTCTTAGGAGAAAAATACTTATGTCCATGAGAACTTCCTTAGGAGAAAAATATTTGTCTGTGAGAACTTTCTTAGGAGAAAAATACTTATGTTTGTTAGAACCTTTTTTAGAAAAGGGACATCATGTAGTTGATATCTACTGCAGGAAAAAATAACACCTGCAGGGGATGAGAAAGAAGATAGTTGTTCAGGATGTCGGTGAGATTGAAGGTTAACAATCAACAGGATTAGGTAATGTTAAGGGTCCCGTTCCAAGTACCCTAGTTAGCCAATAGTAATTCTGTCTTTAAGATTTTTAAATCATTGTATCCAATCAGTGATTGCCAAATCTGTGTGAATTCTGTATAAAAGTGTGCCATTAAGGCATAATAAACGGCTACAGCTTGATCATATTGGTCTGCGACTGAGTCCATATCAGCGGCAATCAACTAATTGTTTTTTCCATTAGAAAATAAAAATAAAATAACATCTGTTTTTTTTTCCCCCCAGGATAACATAGATGTTGGTCTCTGGTGGCACACCCCTGCTTTGGGCTCTAATTTCCAACAAATGCTGTAATTTCTACCAACTGTAGTATCAAAACAATGGCAATTACACTTTGCATTTTTTTCCTGAAGTCTAAATCTAATTCCTATAAGCACACCTGACGGAAAGAGAAGAAAGTCATTGTAACATCAAGTGTAAAACACCACAGTTTATTACCCTTGGTAATGAACACTGGACACAGATGACCACTACCGTTGCTTTTTTGCTAAAGAGGATTATGTCCTTAGACTTACAGACAACACTGTAAATATCTTCACAGACACAGAAAAGCTTAGTCAAGTGTTTCTCTTTAAATATTTTTTCTTTTTAATACTCAGTGGGTCCTCAATCACTACTCAAATACTGTCAATGGACAAACACGCACCAAAGACAAACTTGTACAAATTCTTGAGCAATGACATGTAAGACAGGTCAAAACAAAAATTTGTGACCAAACAAGGAAGCTAACAAAAACAACAAGTGTGATTTTCTGGAAGTCAAAACATTTCCTTAAAGCAACCTCCATGCAAAATTTATTATTTACTCCTTTTAGGTGTGTTTTATACATGCTGTGTGCCACACTGGCTTTTCTGATGTCCACCGGCATTTTGCCATTGCCTTTGGTGGTACCAAGGTTTCACTGGTAATAGACTATGATTTAAGTCACTTAGGCATTTTCACATCTAATGCCACTTCAAAGCATATTTTTGAAATTATCTGTGAAATGAGACAGATCAGAGGTAACATTTTGCTTCTCAACGTGTTAAAAAGGTATAACAGACTTTTCCACTAGCACATTTATTGACAAAGATCCTCCATAGTAGGTGTTAACACTCATGAGGTGCCTCAGAAATATAAACCTGGAGGCAGAGATCTTATTTTCAGCCATAAATACGTACATTACCAAACAGCTGAATACCATCTATTAGGAAACGGAGATGGGTAAGAGGCTTGGAGGTTTTTCTAATGGTTTTTTTTGTTTGTTTGGTTTTTTTTTGTTTTTTTTTTTATTTTTTTTTTTAATCAACTCAATCTGCACTCTTCAGAAAAATCTGGCTATCTAGTACAATTTATTTATTGGTTATATATTTCCCTGTAACGACATCTTCTGAATAGGAAAAAAAAGCATATAACAGCCTTTCACTATCAACTGCGTTCTCAAATAAAACACAATGTCTATCCAAACCAAGCTACAACTCTTTCCTTACAGTCATTGTGCCATTTCTGCATTAGCAATGAAAACTGAAATCATTAAATTAGTAAGCAAAGGATCAGATACCAGCAAGTGCCTTGTGATTAGAATGAAATAATCTAACAGTCCAGAGATCATAAAGTTTGGGTTTACTTTACTAATCCCTTGAATAGTATAGTCCAGTGTCTACTACACAAGTAACTATCAAGTATTTGTCAGCATCTGATCTCAGAAAACTAACATAACGCTAAAAAGGGAGTTGGATTCTTTTAACTTCATGAAAATAGTTGCATATATGCACATGACTTTCAGTACTTCTGATACTGATCAGAAACAAAAAGTAAAATTACTAACCCTCTTTCCCTGAACTCATCAGCATCTAGCAATGCCAGCAATTAAAGTTACTTTCAACTCCACCTTCTCAAAATGACTGCCAGCAGAGTGCCATCTGAATGAGGTGAGTGCCATTTGAATGAGAGTGCTCTTCCAAAGAGTGAGAGTGCACTGAATCTTGCTAGTAATTCTTTGGCACAGTAGAAGAATTATTTATTAATATTACCTAATTCTTCTTCCATGGTGGGACCTTTATTTTGAGAATTGGAGACGCCCAGCACTCTGTTAAATAATATGGAAAATGCACTGCCCCAGACACCTGAAAGGGAAAAAGTAAATAATGAATGGAGGCTGGTAGAAGGGAAAAAACAAGGAAAACAAAAACAAAACAACATTTACTGGACTATTTAAGCAGTTCAGAGGAGCTTGTCCTCTGAACACACCTCTGATTCTGGAACACGCTAAGTCATACGATCAGATGTACATACCAGAAACAAAAAAAACAGGGAATGCCAATCCATGTCTGTGAAATCTTTCAAATGGATGTCTTGAGCAAACCGAGAACTCTTCTTGATCACACTTTGTGTGATCCTATTTAAAAGCCCTTGGCCATTAATTACTGAAATTAGTTTTATTTCCAAGTCCCTTTCTGTCACATACTCACCCATCAAGAAATGCAAGGGATTTTCACTATACTTCTTCACCACTGTCCCCATAAAAAATTTGCTTCCAAACAAATCAGGAGACATAAAAGTGCCGTACTTTGCCATACCGATCTCATATGGACTGAATTCCACCCAGTCTGCAAAATAAGAAACACAACTCTGCTCAGCCAGCTAGCTCAACCTGAACAGAAATAGAGGATGAATGCACATAAACAAATGAAACCTCTGTCCAAGCAAAGACATTTTAGTTAAATGGGAAGCTAAATAACCCACAGGAATATGCTGTAGGTCATACAGATGTCAAAATTTTGATTTGAAATGAAGGACAGGCTAATGCCACAGCAGAGAAGGAACTCTCATTCTCATTGTCTCTTATCACAACAACCTTTTGAGAAAAAAAATGAGGTTGTAAAAACATAAGTATAGAAGTAGCCACCATAAATGAAAAAAACAAAATGACATCTGGTTTTCATCTCATGCCTCAATATGGTTCCCTGACACACGAAATGAAATCTGGGTCTAAGTTCCAAGCTACTTTTCTTTCACTGCGGTCCTTCCAAAAATGGAGAGAAGTGACAAAGGCAGCAGAAAAATTCTTTAATATCACAAAATACCCTATGAGAGGCATTTGGATTCTGCCAAAACCTAAAGCTTCTAGTGAAACCCAATATGAAAAGGCAAAACTGAGAGGGAGCTGAGAAACTTAATACCAAAGAATGCCAAACATATTTTTAAAAGTACTGGCCATTTCATTGGAGAGAAACCACAATAAAAACATGGAACAAAATGTTCAAATGCACTTTCCAATCTTAGCAGAAAATTTCAAAAGTGATTTACATTCTATGATGTATGTCTTCTATAAAAACTGATTTTAGCTGATTTTGAAATCTTTTCTTTGATAGCAGTGGACTTGCCTACATCAAAGAATTAATTTCAAAAAGTGAGCAATGACAAAGAAAAAAAATACCCTGCATTTTTAGTATTTCACCCATTCATCTATTTTAACTTCCATATTTTTCAAAGTGATTGATGTGACTGCTTCTATAAACAAATCAGAAATAATTCTGAAAGAGAAAGGCAAAAGAAACATCTTTGAAAAATCCCCAAAAGTCACAGGATGCCATCCACTCCTCAAGATATTCAGTGTATTTGTTGAAATGTTAAGCATAAGGTTAACCACTTACCCTGAAAAGGAAAGATTTAATCATGACTGCTGAGAGTTCTGTTTCATGGAGCAATGCTTATCTATGCTAAGTCAACTACAACATCCATTTTTCCCCAAATAAACCACCCACAAATCTTCACATTTATCAGAGCAAAAGGAAATTCCTTTGAAGACCCAATCCAGGAATTTAACGGTATTTCCCTTTAGATAACTAAACAAGAATTGGCAGATACTTATTCAGAACCATGCTGACAGCTAAACTGAACTTAGAATTAGAATTAATTTGATCTGTGAGAGCGCACTTTCATTTTGTATTTGGACTGAAGAAGACAATTTCTTAAGTCACATAGTCTGTTGCTTAGGGAAATAAGATTTCTGCCTTAAAATTAAAGGGCTTCAGCATTAGCTTCTAACATTCAAAAAGCTCCCTGAGACAGCAGCCATTTAAACAAGGAGGATTTGAATGTCCCAAGAGACAAGAACTCTGCACCAAGAGAAACACTTGGTGTTTACATCCCAGTAAACCCAGCTAGCTTCTTGGCTGTGGCTTAATCCAAAATGTACTGAAGTCCAACCTCCCAGCTGTGTATTTGGGATGTGGTCCTGATGCAAGTTAGATCTTAACTCTACCCTGCTTCATACCAGTTGAAGATGCAACAGATTTTTCCTGTGCTCAGCAGGCAAGACACAGGTAATGTTTTGCCAGCATTAAGCATTTGGCGGATTCAGCATTGGGCACATGCTGTGCACCCATACCTCAAGGCAGCCCTGCTTGCCAAATGAATTCTGCAGCACTTACTGATACAGAGCAACACACACATCCACTCTCCTGCAGACATAAGTTTATTATAATGCCTTTCAACCCCAAAATCCAAATTTTGACTGGTCTGGCATTGCAGCAGCAAAGGTAGTGAACAAGGCTGTTAGGGGATGGAAGGAAGCATGCAATAGCAAAGTCAAACATCAAATTCCACCCCCTCTTTAACACTGGTGTCGTGGGTTAAGCAGAGCAGAGTTAATTTTTTTTCCCTTTTCCCTTCTCTTCATAAATAGCTAGCAAGAAGCTATGTTTTGGATTCCTGCTCAGGAGAGAATTGATAAGAGAAGAACGTTTATAGTTATTGCTAGGATGTTGCTATTTGTTCTCAAGGACATACATTCAGCCTTTTGGGGGGGAAGAGACAGTCTGGCTTCTAGCCTGGGATTTGCTCTTAGGTAAAGATTGAGAAGCAGACTGACCAATTATTCCATCCCATGCACGTCATACCCAGTATATTAGAAGAAGACTCTTCTAGGAGTACTGTCCTTGCACTTCCGCATTCGTCTCGCTTTGGGGAGCCTGCGTTCACTCTCCCAAGGCCTTTTCCCCCCCCTCCCCCCACGGTCGCCGTTAGCTCTCGGCCCGGGACACTCATTTATCTCCGTTCCGTGAGTTTTGGCATCCTCCCTCTCCCGGAGGATCGTTAGCTGTTTTTTTTTCCCTGCTTCGGTCAGCTCTCGGGTTGGGACG
>WKFP01014798.1:624687-642977 GCA_011057875.1 Pterocles orientalis | reverse complement strand
GTATTATTTCTAATATTATTGTAGTTTAGTAATTAAATTGTCCTTATCTCAACCCACGAGTCCTCTTTGCCATTTACCGCTTTAATTCTCTCCCCTATCATTGGGTGGGGGCAGGGACTGTGTGAGTGGGTGTGTGTGGTTTGGCCCCCAGCCAAGGGCCAACCCATCACAACTGGATAGCTGTATCTTCAGGTAATTTCTTAAAGAATCTTAGTAAAGAAAAAAAAAGCTGTCTTTAACTAAATCACTGTAATTATGTTCAGTTAAAATGATTACTGCAGTTTTGGGTATGGCTGGTGCCACCTGGGTAAGAAATGCTCCTGCTAGGCAAAACATGCAGAGCCTGGGGCATGAAAGCTATTAGCAGCTGCATGAAATCTTGCACCATCACTCCCAGAATGTTATCTGATATAATTAATGCATTTCAACTTGAAACAACATGCACGATCTCACCTACATCTATAATCTAGTAAATAAGTGTAAATATTTCTGTTCAAAACTTACTACATCTTTCACATCAAGAATAGCTGTTCAGTTCTAAAAGGAGGAAAAAAAGCTCACAATAGAAAAGATTAAGATCTAGTATCCTACACAATGATCTAGATGACAGCCTCAAAAAAAGCAAAACCAAAATCCATTGGCACAGGTAATATCTTTTTTAGGCCAACTGGTCAGAGTAGAGAAATTAGACCAGCCTTCAGGTGCTTCTGGTCTTGCTTACAGAAGGCCAGTATTAACTAAAGATAATTTTGGTTTTAAAACAGTAAGTAACACAAAATTTATCAGAAAACAGCTAATTAAGAAATACTTTTATTTTCAAACAAAAAAGGTTTCAGTTTCCTACAGAGGAAAGAAGACATTCTCCCATGAAAAGTTCAACAAAATTTACTACCTCCTTTTCCATTCCATGAACTTTTGACAGCAACTGTTCCAAATAATCTTTTTAGGAAATGTGGATACAGTGTCTGACTTAGAAACCCTAAGCAAGCCACTTGGTGTTTCTCTTTTCAGTCTCATGTGTAACTCTATAGATATATATATCCTCTTCTTTGTACAGCACCTAGTACAACTGGACTCACTCTCAGCTGAGGCTACTAGATAGGATTAAAACCTACGAAATAAAAGCAAAAGCCCCTTTTGTGTTACCAACAGTACTTTACATTGTGCAAGAAGTAAAAAAGAGGGATTATACCTAATTTGCTTGCTCAATTGTAATTTCACTTTTCTTAGAAAGAGAAATAATCCTGTAGGACTGAAGACATTTCCCTTTACCTGTTTGATATACTAATGTTAATCAGCTTTCTGCTCTTGGAGAAACACCAGCTTTCTTCTTGTCTTGACTCCTGCAACGTACTTAGCTACTTCATGGATATGCATAAGCAATATTCTTTTCAGTTGGTAGGAAATTATTTTTTGGTAACACACAGAGAACAAAGCCTGTCCACCACTTCACATTTCACAGAAAACTACAGAGGCTGTTATTGTGTTAGACTTATTTTCAGGAAAAAAAAAAGTTACAAAATGGTCTACAAATAAGTCTCCAAACCCAAGACTGATTGAGAAATAAAAAGCTAAATAAAATAAAGTCTGTTTGTCTTTCCATGGACAGGAAAAGATGCATCTTGAAAGCCAAGAAAAGGCTCAGTTCCACAGTATGCCATGAGGAACATGTCCATTTGATGCCTATTCTCTGCCACACTGTAATCTTGGTGCAAATAGTGCACCAACTGAATAAGTATCCACCTACCCAAATATATGAACACTTATCCCCAAGTAACTTCTTGTTATCAAACTCTACTGTTAAGATTCCTGGAAGCCACCAAAAATAGATGTGTCCATTTCCCCATCACCTTTTAAAACCCATCAGATCTGTCCTTATGACGTGCCCTATTTGGTATACCCTTCAACATGCAATTTCCTATTCTTTTTATAAATTAAAATCTCCCTGTATTCAGTTCATAACAATGCAAATTTTGTTAAGCCCCAAAGAATGTTTCATATCATGGAAAATTCTTTCCTAATCCTTGCCGTAAGACTAATAATTTCAACATGTACCAAGTTGCGGGATACAATTATTCTCAGAAATATTTAAAAAAATGAGTTTGTTTTCAGCCACACTCTTTTCTTTTTTTCACAAGTGACTCAATATGCAGATTGAAAACATACCTGCAAACATCAGTTCCGAGACATCTGGTTTGACATGGAGACATGTAAAGAGTGGGAGAGCACACTGTGCATTATTGATTTTCTCTTTCATCTTGCTCAAAGTTGTGTCCATTCTCTGCATGAAAAGAAAGACATTATGTCCAAATGGATCCTATACAGACCTGCTGGTATTTGGGACACTACTCACTTCTCTAAAATCCTTAAAGAGAAGGAAAATGGGCAAACTCAGTCACTTCCAAGAAAAACAGAAGAGAAGAATTTGTAAAAGGAAGTAATCTGCTCGAATGCCTTTTAAATGCACAATTCAGGAAGGAAGGAGTGGGAGAAGACACGACAGGAAGATGAAATAAACGTGTTATAGAATCCAAAATAAGACGGCCAGAAAGAAAACAGTATTGCTGGACAAAGCAAGTTCTTTCCCTCTGCTACTGTAAAAGACAAAAACAAGGAAAAACCGCAGGCAGAACTGCCATTAATGATCATGTAATGTTTTTCAACCTGCGCTTTTCCTGAAAAGTCAAAGATAACTAAGGAAAGCAAATGGACTATTAAGAGGCTTAAGATTTGCTAACCAAGGGTCTAAATCTCCCCCAGAAAATATTCTGGGGTCTGCAAACAAGACAACTAAAAGTCATTATAGCATAATAGCACTAAGATGTGTTACCTGTACATAACCAAGAACCTTATTTCCATTTTTCACTGATTGCATCAGGTTCAGATTTAAGCTAAACATCTGTGCATTTGTTTAACTCCTCAGTAAACAGGGCCTTCTAACCAGCCTCATAGGATCATTAATAGCCCTTCATCGCCAGAAACTTACCCTATCACAGTGACTAAATGTGTGTTGCCCATTTTTTAGTATTTTAGAAGTGTTCAAAACCTGATGGCAATCATAGAATCATTAAGGCTGGAAAAGACCTCAAGGATCACCAAGTCCAACTGTCAACCCACACCACCTAAGTCACTAACCCATGTCCCTAAGCACCACATCTACACGTTTCTTGAACACCTCCAGGGATGGTGACTCCACCACTTCCCTGGGCAGCCTGTTCCAATGCCTGATCACTCTTTCAGTGAAGAAATTTTTTTTAATATCCAGCCTAAAACTTCCCTGGCACAACTTGAGGCCATTTCCTGTTGTCCTACCAGCAGATGCTCTCGCAGTAATTGCAGCCCAGGATACACAGATCCAGAAACTGCTCCCAGGTCAGACTGAGATCCTGCAGAATATGCTTCAGGTGAAACTCCTGGATGGGCAGCTTCTTCATCTCACTAGCATTAAGATACTGCATCAGTACAGGGCTGCTGAAGGTCAGGCAATCCATATCTTCCGTGGCAGACACGTAGACCTTCCCAGCTTCACCAAGGCAGGGCAGCTGCCTTTGGCCTCCCCCGGTGCAGCCACGATGCCCATCAGCGTTAGTAACTTCTTGCACTCAGTGTGCTGCTGGGTCACTTTGACCAGCCTCTTGCTGTGCTTCTCAATGTTGTTCTCCTCTCCAGCCTCCTGAGCCTCCTGCAGGTGTTTCTTGGCCTTGACCTGGCACTCAGTCTGCTTCACCAGCTCGCCCAATTTCAGCTGTGGGGTTTGCCATCATAGATGTAAACTGGCTTAATGCTCCACCATGCGGATGGTCTGGCAGAACATGCCCATCAGGTGGCTCATGGTCTCACCCTCCTCGTTCTGAAGCACTTCAGCTCCCTGCCACACAGCGATCAGGAACTGGTGGATGCTCATGGAGGCATCTATAGCAACATTCCGGCCAAAGGAAGACTTGATGTCATTCTCCCGGATGGCACCAGGAGCCACATCGACAATAAGTGTGTCCAAGCCATGGATTCCCATCTCTGCAGCTTGCTCCCACCACCAATGTATCATCATGAAATATACAAGTGTATAAAACATGCCTGTGAATCTATTAACACATTTCAGTCTTACAATAAAATCATATCCAAATTCTGCTCACCTGACTCATTTGAACTTGAAGTCTGTGTGCCTGATTTAGTCAACTAGGATTTTTCAATAATAAAATACAACAGTATGAAGCCTTCCTATTGTCTCATTTCTCAGAAAAAAGAGTAATAAATAGCGATGAGGATCCTTCATCTTGACATTACCATTTTGTTAAGCTTTTCTTATAGCAAGATGTGCACAGAGGTTACACCGCTTTGTAATTTTTTCATTGAAATTGCTTGAGCAGTAATTTTAACAGATGACACATGATGTTAAATGCTTGCTGCAAGTATCCAGGGGTTGAGTTAGTTTCTGCTGCACATGAATGCAGATGTTTTCCTAGCTCTTAAAGAAGTGAGTACCACTCAGAAACATGTCCCAGAGCAAGGAAAGCCATTTTACAAGTTTCTTATCCAGTATCTGTTCAGCTGTAACTTTAAACTTTCCTATTGCTTAGCACACTTTGTTGAATGTTACCAAGGTCATTTCAAAAAATAGTGACAGTGGTTATTATGCAACAGTTTCACAACTCTAACAATCATAAAAAAATGAACTCACGTTATGGATAAGTGTTTCTCCAATTAGCATTCCAAAGATATCTGTGAAGGTGACGGGCTGCCCTGAGCTTTTCTTATTCCAAAGTGCTTCAATGTAGCGTTTGACTTTCTGAGGAGTGAGCAGCAGAAGTGGGTTGTGACTCACAGAGTTCATCAATTCTTCATTAATCTCCTTTGGTCCTTTTTCTGGAAAGTCTGGGTGTGAATACAAAGTTGACATGTACCTGAAATGGAAAAATAAGCTCTGTAAGTATCAAAGCCTGGTTCACTGGCAGCTAGCTGAAACATACAACAACCGCATAAATAATTTGATACAACTACTGATTAAATCAGACTCATTTACTCACCATTTATACAGTAAGTTATCATTTCTTTTTCTCAAGGCATAGAAAGCTAAACTATTTGTTCTAAATGTAAACATACAAACACTGAGTATACATTTCCATAACGTGTATGACGTAAAAGATTAAAGTGTTACTCATTTATCTGTTTAAGGGATAACGGACAGAATCATCATAAGCTGAAAAACACCAGCTTCTCAAATTGGGCAGACTGGAGGCCCTGTAAGTATACACATGCTGTTCTTTCCCTGTAAGATGCACGTCTGTCACTCTCCCGTTCATCATCACTATTTAAAAATTCCTAGATTAGTATATGGCATGCTTTCCAGGATCTAGATGTTTTCATAAGATGATGAAGCACAATAACTACCATGTATGCAGAGATTTAATTGACTTTGAGGATTCAGAAGAGGTCTAGCAGGTAAATCTTGCTTTTGTTACTGAGTAACTCTGGAAACAAGAGTTTTGTTTACTCAAAACAAAGTTTAGACACACATGCATCCAAATGTGGCTCACACTTGGTTGGCTTAAGTAACACTATGGGTGAAGACTCCAGATAGGCCGCCCTAATTTCCTAGACACTCATTTCACTATTATTTACTCAATTAGCTGGCTCAGGTATACATACCATACTGCAGGCATAATTCTACGCAGCAGTGAGATACACACTGTGTAAGCTTGGCCCTGAGATCACTGCCCAGCAATTTAGTTGACGGCATGATGAACCCTGCCACATGCATGATGTAAGAACTTGATTCATTAGTCCTTGCGCAGCCTCTAAAGCTTAGCATGCACGTCAGCTTGTGGGTGGAACAAACACAGCAGCAAGCTTCCATGTGAGCAGAGAAAGGAAAATGCAGGATGAAGAATTCAGTACAAGGCTGAAGCAAGATGACAGAAACCATCAGGGAGGTAAATGCATTGCTCCAAGGTTAGGCATGCATCTGAGTGAACAAGTGAAAACCTGCCTCTCCCTCCAGGAAAGGAATTCTCCACCTTTCAGAAAAAAAAGAAAAAGAAAAGAGCATTATTCCCAAGTAACAGATTGCATGGAAAAAAAGGAAAGAAAGGGAGTGCCAAAGTGTCAATTTATTTGTTCATCAAGCAAGAAAAGCCTGAATAGGTGACATCATCAAGACAGCAAAAGCAAATTTGTTTAAATACAACTGTTTCCAATGTATATCTGAACTGATTCAGTCAGAAACAATCTTGATCTTTTAATACGGATTTTACAGGTTTACATTAGATCAACCATGTATTCACACCTAAATTTTCCCAAAAAAAAGGACCTCATGGCCAGCTGACTGATGTGTTTTCAGAACATGGACTATGTACCACTTTCTAGAAACAGTAAAATTTTTCATACTGCATTGCACTATTCAACTGCTCTTCATCCAGCCAAATAATAGCTTCCACTTTTTGCAATTTGACAAAAGTACATCCAAGTCTCTCAGTGATAAATCTGCTTCCCTTCCCCAACCACTAGTGATAGGAAACCCAGGTTCCAAGGATGCCAACCTTTTACAGTTCAATCTGAATGAGAAACTTCCTCTAGTCCAGACACTTCTGGCATTCCGAAAACTTTCTATCTAGTCTGGGAGACAGGAAGTAAGCTTCATACAAGTGAAAAATAATTGAAGAAAAACCACATAAGAAATAGAACAGATCATTACCTATTTCAAAACAGTTAACAGCTTTGGGGTTTGAAAATTTCCTTACAACATATAGAACCAAAATTAACGTGCTTCCTTAAAGTTAAGCCAGGGGATAAAACTCATCCCAGGCAGATACCCTGCTCATTTATATTTAGCTATTCCAACAAAAGCCTTTTTCCCTTACTCTCGAAGAAATGAGACATTCATATATTCTTATAGTTTAGACTGGAAAGAATCTCGAGGTTTCTATTCCAACCTCCCGCTCAATGCAGAGCCAACTTAGAAGTCAGAGCAGGTTGCTCAGGGCTTTGTTCAGTCAAGTTCTACTTTCACATGAAGTATTCCCTGAGTCAGATAGAGAGAAGATGACACCTTACTCAGCCCAGTCAAGTATGGATGTGGCAATACATTCCAGTGCTTGACCGCTCACTTGCAAAACAATTTTCCTAACAGCTAACCAAATTTCTCTTGCTGTAACTTATGGCCATTACCCCTTGTCCTTTCTCTCTGCGTCTCTAAAACCAGTCTGTTTTGTTCAGCTTGGGGAGCTGATGATAACTAAGATCTGCCCCTACCACTACCTTTGCCTACTCCTCAAGGCTAAACAAATCCAGCTGCTTCACTTTCTCATGTGCTCCAGCCCTCTAATTGCCCAGGTGGTCCTCAGATGGAATTAATCCAGTCTGTCAACACTTTTCTTATACTAGGTGTCCCTAAACTGGATTCAGATGTAGCTCCACTCTTCAAACTGGTACATAAAAAACAATTCTGGTTATAGTAAAAATCATATTTTGGGATACTCCCTTGAAAGTTCAACATTTTCTTAATATGTAACATCCTCAACTGCAACCTGATCCATTGATATTAAAATGTTTTAAAATTAGAGGATAAACAGTCTACAATTTTTCACTTAACGAAAAAAATGTAGAGTTAAGGAGTCCAAACAGTTAAGAAATTTGGATTGAATTTGTCAGATGTCTTTGGCTGGTGAAACTTAACACAGCTTTTAAATATGTTATGTCATTTCATTTAAGAAATGTCAAATAGTTTTAATATTCATAATAAATGTAATTTGGACCAACTTTTACAAAAGCCAAGAAGTCAAAAGGCTGCAGGGTTCATAGCACTGGGCAGGGAAAAGAGAAACACTAATTCAGAAGAGTGGTTGAAGCAGACATTATATCGGGGTTCAAAGCATTCTGCTGCCTCCAAAGCCCTGAGCTCACAATGCCCAGAGAGTGCCTTTCACTCAGTGACATCACTCCGATTTTCTCCTGGTGATGATGTTCCTGTTCATGGGCTGAAGAATTCACTGAGTCAGACAGGAGAACATTCTAATTGAGACATCTTGGAAGATCTTTCTTCCCATGTGACTATTTAAAAAAACAACGCAATTTCTAAATTTCTAAATTATATGTTGACAAGGCAATCCATAGCAGGATGCCCTGCAGCACAGCAGTCCATCAGTATTCTTTCCTACAAGCTGAAATACATCTGCTCCGATCTCCTTAACGCTAAAAAAGGATCAGTGAACAGGTCCTAGACACCCCCAGTAAATCCACTGAGAAGGGGACTACTGAGTCTGAAGTGGAGCAAAAGATCTTTCCATGATTTTGAAAATCTCTGAAAAGTGCCCCAAAGGTTTATAATCCATTTTGGGTTGAATGAGTCATCTTCAAATCATTACGGAATTTTTTTTTCCATTTCATCAGGAAAATAAAGCAACACAAAAAATATTTTGGATTTATACCAACAGCTTGAATTCTTAATTTTTTTTTTGTTATCAAGATGAAAGAATCAGTTATGCAGGCCTATGACATACAGTATTGGCTGTTGATACAGAAATGTGGGTGTATCTGCATAGCACCTCTTCGTCCATTTCTGTTATCAAATCTCAAAGGAAGATCCCCTGGAGACTGAGCTGTCCTCATCCTTCCAGGCATTTTGAAACACCTCCACCAGCAGACTTGCTCCGCTGACCTGCTCTGCCACAAGACAGCTGTCTCCATACGTCTTTTCCATACTGAAACTTGCTGGGAATTATAACCTTAGAAATAAGTTAACTCTTGAACTTCCTGAACAAAAACTGAAGAAAAACAGAAGAAAAAGTCCTTACCATGTGGATCCCGAGAGGCCAGCAATGTAAGTCGCACAGTCTAAAACTCCTGATTCGTAAAGTGCTTTCATGACTCCAGCAAACCCTACCATGGCACGAAATCCACCTCCTGAACCCAGTACCGCTATCACTGGTACCTGCATAGATGAGAAGAATAGCGTATCACCACACCAACTCTGATAAAGAATTAAAAGTACTAAATAAACAATATTCATCAATCACTGGCCAAACATACCAGCCTTGTGCAATTAACAGGTCCCCATCCAGAGATCCTCATAGGAGAGAAGAAACCTGTGCTTTTCCAAATCTGTGCAGAAAAGCTCTAACAAGCCAAAAATAAAGTATTCTGCAGCCTCTTAGCAGTATGTGTGTAAGAACAGCAAAACACTTTTAATAAAGCACTTTGAGCTATGACTTTCAAAGACTGTACGGAACAGTAGTGTAACTCCTCCCATGAAGTTACCTACCCCCTCAGGTTCTCTGGCCCCCAGGTGATGTACAATATGCGTGTCCTTTACTCACTTCCTTCTGCTTCACAAAGAGTTGGGCAGCAGCAGCACTTTTGGATGGCAGCATGGGAGGAGAGCACTGCCCAGCATGAGCAAGGGAAACCCGGAACCAGCCAGCAGCACGAGAGGTTCTGTCTGCCAAGGTACAAATCTCACAGAAGGGCAAAGCAGACTTCCTTCCAGTTTCTTATTTATCTTGTACTAGGGACCACTAGCAACCAGGAGGGGTGAACAGAGGGCATGTAACGGTGCACCTGGCATGCAGGGATATAAAGGGAAGCAACATGTGCCTATCTCCCACGAAGGAAAGAAGGAAGATAGGACTGAGGGAACACAAGGGCAAGAAAGCATAAATTCCCATGAGAGGGGAAGCTGCAAACTTGCTGCTTCAGGCAGTGACAGAAGTCTCCCCTTCTACCTGCAGCTTTTCGCCTTGGTTCAGAGCCCTGCTGACAGAGAAAGATCAAATGCTGTTAGGGAGGATTTTGGACCAGATCTCACAGGTTATGGGAAAAGAAACAGTGCTAGAAAGTGACAAGTGACAGTAGCTGATGACTCTCTTCTGTGGTACACAGGCCAATCTGCTGGCCAGAACGATTATCTAGGGTGCTTTGCTGCTTGCCCAGATTCCAGATCCATGCTGGTGTGGAGAAACAGCTGAGTCTCACCTGGCTTTCCAGTGCTGCTCCTCACTGCTCATCCATGTGGGCAACAGTGACACAGGCAGGGAGACCCTGAGTAGATGAAAGGTGCTTTGCCTGCTCTCAGAGGAAGAATGAGGGACACAGGCACCCAAGGCTGTGGCCTGCAGGCTTGATCTTTCCAGTCTTAAAGAGAAATGGCTCAAGCAAATGCTCTCGGGCTCAGGTGGAGTTACCAGTGAGACCCTTGGCTTCTTGACCATGAAGCTTTGCTTGCTGATGAAGATGGTCCATGGGAAAATAAAGAAACCACCTCACCAACAGAGTGAGACTTGCTAATTTAATAAGGAGACTTTAGACTAACTTCAGTGACGGGGAATTAAGGGAGCAAAGGGTGCAAGCGCTGCAAACGCAGGAGGAATGCATGGGAGAAAGCCAGTAATGAGACCTGCATGTTCTTGGTCAGAAGGAAGTGCTCTGAGGCTTACCTCAAATGTCTCTATATTGATGCACAGAGACTGGACATCACAGAAGAAAAATTGGAAGTTCAAGCGCAGTCACAGGTCTGTGACGTAATCAGAATGCCATAGGCTTGGTGGACAGCACGTAGGCCTGGCATGCTGCCATGGATGGGTGGAGACTGGGAAGATAGGCAGGAAAAAAGGAAGCAGTGGGGCTGTGCTCTACAAGAAAGCAGCTCCTTGACTGCACAGAACATCAGGATGCAACCAGAGACACGTCTTTTGGGAGTTTCTGGGTCATGATCAGAAAGAAAGTAATGCTAAGGATGTTGTGACAGCCAGATTCAGACAACTAACGGGACAAAGGGGGTAAGGTTTTCTCTAAAAAACAAAAGTCTCCTGATCTGGCTGTGGTCCTCACAGGGGGATTTTAATCCTCTGCTGAAAGGTCAGCATTGTGCAAGCCATCCAGGATGTTTGTAGACACCCTTGGTGACAGTTTCCTAATGCTGGAGTAACGCTGCACCTCACCTGCTGCTCACAAAGAGTAAAGAAGCCAGGGCAAACGTAGCTCCCGAGAGCTGCTTGGGCTGCAGTCCTCACAGAGCGACTGAGTTCAGGATCTAATCAAGGCTGGGAAATGAGCAGCAGAGTCAGGACTCTGGAATTCGCTAAACGCTGCATTGTTCTGGGACTTGCTAGGCAGAATCCCCCCAATTTTGCTTGGTGGCAGTAAACTGAGTGCTGGCAACAGCACTCTTTCCAGAGACAACTGGGACTAGCTGACCTCCAGAGGTCCCTTCCAAACTGTCTCTACAACTCCGTCATATCATACTTTTTATTCACTACTACTTGCTAATAGGGCACATATTAGCACTGCGCAGAGATCCTCCATTTTAGGTTCCTTACAAGAAACAGAAAGATAATGTCTGATTTTTCTGGTCAAGTAGTAAAAAAAAAACCTACAAAAAAATATATAGTGAAAGTCAAATACTATCATTGTGACCCTTCTTAGCTTCCTGCCTACTGAAATAACATAACATTTCAAGTTCAGTTCAGATTTGTGGCACTGCTTCAGACCTTAAAATACAACCAGTAAGTCTACAAATTGGGTGAACAAACCACATCAGGTCTCAGCATTAGTATGTTGTTACCCCCAGAATGTTCTGTTACTTAGAACTCTAATTGCCTGGTATCTGAAGAATTAGAATTTATTTGAAGAAGTCACCACTTGCAACAAGATTTCTAAATAAAAATATACTCAGAATTTCTTTAGAATGTCTGTCATTCTTATCCATAATCCAAAATAGAGAAGATATTAAATTTAGTTGTTAAACAAACTATCTAGTTACAAGACCATGACAATTTTTAAAGCAATCCAAACACCAGCTTTAATCCAAACTATATCTTTGTGACAGAGCCAAAAGTAGTAAAAGCTACTAATCAGAAGAGAGACAAATAAATTTTGTCTAGGAGTTTAAAAACACATTTTATAACAAAAACATCTGATATTACTACATAGCATGCAGACAGTCTCAAATTTACAACTATCTTGTAAAAAGTACAGAAGAGGTAAGAAGAAATTATAAGGAGAATTTATGTTTATCTGTACACCTACTCAGCTACCAAAAGATAGCAAAGTGAGCAAAAGCAGACCCAGTTACAGGTGACACCATATTAAAAAATACATCTACAGGGGTTTTATGTTGTATTTCTTTCCTTCTTACTTCCCAGCCTTCCCAGCCCTGACTTCAAACTGTTCCCTTCCACTGCATAGTTTCCCCAAGTATCTAGAAAGGAAACAAAATGAAATAACTCACTTGCTACCGTCAAGTGTTTAAGACTAAGCAAAGGTCCCATCTGCTTCCCAGTTTCCAAAACCTAGAAGAATTTTCCACTGTTCAGTGGTGATAAGGTAAGAACCTCTCTGTTGTTACTAAGCATAAAAAGAATGACACAGTTGTGCAGAAAGCCCCTATCTGATCAAACCGGTAATCAGTTAAAAATTTCACTGAAACGCAATTTGAGGTGCCAATAGATGGGATTAGTTATAAGAAAAGAAACCATGTGACTACTGAGTTTGGTTTCGTTCTGCAGACTCCGCACTCCAAGCGACGAAACTCCTCTGCAGACTGAAAACGCACAGTCACGTGGAAATGACCATGCACAATGGCCAAGTAAGTTGAGACATTTCTCAGGGCTTCCATGCCACAAAACCTGCTTATTCTTGATGCAGTAAGATTATTTGATTATCTTCTTCATTAATGTTAAGCTTTAGTAATAGAAACCACAGGCATTTACTGGCATCAGCATTCATCATGCACCTCCAGAGATAGCTATCAAAAAAAATGACAAAACAAAGGTAAAGATTTAGGACATGCCTGTTTTGTTAAGCCAACACCTCAATAACGGAGCAGTTGCTTTGAACAGAAGAGCCATATTACTAATCACAAATTTAATAATGTATTTTAGGCTTTGAAAGCTCTTTACAAACACTACCTAATTAACCTACACAGACAAATCCCAACAGGATAAAGACAGTGGTTTGCAGGTGCAAGCCTGGAAAAACTATGTGAGAACACTTCCAAAGCACCACTATTCAACAAATCTGTTCATCAGTGAAGTGGCATGAGCACAAGGGAAAATCTGAGTTTTCTTCAGGGTGCTGAGAAATCCCTAAGGAGGATCAATAAAGAATGTCAAGAAGAGTCACTAGCACCCTGACAGCAAATGCTTCCTGTATACTTAATCCACAGGCATTCTGGGAATCATGGATCCCTAGACTGGGGGAGGGCGCATATACCGAGACGTAGGTGAACGGATAGTATCTCTTCATTTCCACTTGATGCCAAAGCAAAGTACGAAGAGCTGCAATCACTACTTTATTTCCAGAAATCAAACTCAACTAAAGAGCTCTAGAGCAGAGGGCAGCACTTAATTAAGCATCCCACCGTAAATAAAGCTGTTAAACTATGACAAAATAAATGAAGAGAAACACCTACCACACATTTATTTCAGCCAGCTGAACACAAGATGACTTGTAGGCATAAGCCAAGTGATGAAGGTTAAGAGACCCTTCCAGCTTTGCAGAGGAACAGAGAGCACATTTCCAAGCAGTGAGGTTTGCTAAAGCAGCTTTTTAGCTGCAATTCAGTTTCCAACACGTTTAAGGGCAAGAAATGGTAAAATGTGGAATTACATACATCTTACAAGTGGCCTCCAGGATAAATAGGGCAGAGGAAGGGGGGAAGTAGCTGCAGACAGAGCACAAAGGGAAAAGAACCAAGAAGCCACCTTGCTACTGAGAAAGAATGGAGAAAAGAGAGGACACTGAGGTGTGCACACTTCTCCACACACACAGGCTGTGGCTGAAGCACTCCGCTCTTCGAGGCACTCTGAACACAAAGTCCTTTGTACATCATCAGTAAAACTGGGGCAGAGGTACTAAACCCATTCAAGCAGATTCGTAAACTTAGACCCAAAGGGTAAGTGACTCACAAGAAAGTGATGTGGTGAGTCAACAGTAAAAATGTGAAATGAATTTGAAAGTCTTGGAGACAAAAGCCCACTGCTCTAATCCCTGGCCATGCTGTCACACTCAATTCTACACGGTTGTGCCCACTTCTGAATGAGCAAAAGGCCATGCCAGCATGGCTTGCTTTTTCCTGTGGCTGGTCTGTATTCGAGCTAGTTTTGAACAAACCAGCTTAGATATCATCCAGAGGAACCTCACTGAACAGGAGTTTCTAAACAGTGTTTATTTAGTCAGTACATCTATAGTGTTTCTGGGGTCCACGGGGCACTGTACTGCGTGGAGAAGCTCAGCACCACGCAGTTCCCCTTCAGTCAATGGGCGCCTCACCTCAGCAAGTGCTGATTGCTTCATTGCCAAACTGGGCATGAAAACAAAAAAGATTTGGGAAACAAGATACGTTTCAAGAAAAGCGAGCTCTGAAAAAGGCATCTCAATCACATTTTCCAGTAATCTGGCAAAAAAAAGCTAAAACATTAAATCTTGTTTTGGGAACGAGTGGAGCAGATTTTTTTATCCAAATGTCCTAGAAAAACAGTGCACAAGATCTGGACAAGAATATCTGGTGGACAAAAAATTGCCATGGGGTACACAGATGGTTATTTAAAAAATTGTTCTGCAAATCCAGTTTCAGAGAACTACATGCTTTCTTTAATTGATTACGGTACTTTCAAAAAAATGTTTAAAGCAACAAAAATTCTAAAAATAAACTAAGCAATAAAACATGTATAAGAAACCTCATCCTCTGGGTTTTCAGAATGTGTCTCAAGATCAAGTAAGGAAATTTGGAAGTACTCACTTCCCCATCCAGGCATGTATAATTATTTCAGAGGTATTAAAGTCTCATAGCATCCCTGCAAGGCACACATGTTGCTATTCACAAATGAAGAAACTTAGGTGAACTTTGAGTAAGTAAGTGACTTGTTTAAGATTAAACAATGACTCATAGGCAGCTAAAAATACTCATTATGTCTCCTGACTTCTGATGCCATGTTAAGCCTACAAACATCCTATAAATCCTCCTATCTCCCATATGTAGCAATAAAAGTAAAAATGACAGGCTGTAAGGACAAAATGATATTTTAATTTGAACAAAAAGGGTTTTTTCATCGCTAGAAGCAGCTAAAAATTCTGACAGATCAGTTTAAAAATACACACTTGGCATATGAAAAAATTACCTCAGTCCTTCCTAGGGTTGATAAGCCTCCATTAGAGATTATTGTCTGGTCTTGGAAGATGCAATTTAACTGATAATCTTTCAGTATTTGAGACAGTGAGGGATACCAAGGGAAGATGACGACAAAAGGAATATGAAGTCTTCCCTAGCATTTACAATAATTCATGCACACATACCACCTGCACAGAACTGATACTTGAGGCAATGAATATCACTCCCATCCTAACTGGCTTGGCAGAATATCTGCACCCTTTCTGAGAAAGATGTTTGCTGTAGAAGATCAGACCAATGGCACATTCACAAATATCTATTCTGATAATATCTGCATGTGTTAAGATTAAAATATCTGAAGTGAAAATAAAAAAACTTGATAAAGTTCCTTCACGATATACACAATTTATCTCTCTGCAAATAAATACTTGTCAAATTATTTCCTCTTCCTCAGAAAGTGCACACAAGCATATTTTACTATGCAAGACAGAGATCAGAAGTACCTAACAATAACACATCTACCACCTGCTCAAAACTTCACAGAAGTTGAAAAAGAATTCTTCAGTGTTGGTTCCAGTTCCTGCAAAAGACTGTCACATTCTGCTTATACTAAAGACACACAAAAGGAACCAATATCAACAAACTCATCAACCCAGATTAAGTCATCGACTCTGTTCACTGCTTCACACCCCCCATATACACACAGTCTTCCTTTCACAATTCCAGGAGTAGAACAGGATACGGAACAAGCAAGGAAAAAAGAAGATGGAAAAGCTATTACAATACAAGTGGATCTGTACCAAGTGTATCCTTAATTAACTCAATGCAATGTTTTACAAAATCGCCGAAAAGATCAGTAGGGGTTTGGCACCCTTCCTCACTTTGATGTGACCCAGAACACCACCGGTCCATCTATAGGTTCTGCTGGCTCGGTACAGAGCACCAGCCAGGCAATGAAAGCTGCAGCTTCTCACATGCTCTAAGAAATAAAACTTCATAAGCCTAATCCTATAAAATGGGCTAAAGGTAAAGAAGAAAGGAAGGAAAGCAAATAATTTCTAAGCTGACTCTACAACAGCTCATTTCCTGCCTAATCCTTTAGACACGAAGGCCATACAGCCAAAGCGATTTACAGAGCTCAGGCTGGGTATCAAGCATGCAAGGGCAGATTCTGCAGCTGGGCACATGCCCAGAGCCACCGCACACTTCTTGTGGAGCGGATAGTTCACATGCCCTTTAGGCATTTTTCAGATGACGATCTCAGCTCAAACCAACACCTTAAAAGTATGGAATTCAAAATCAGAGCAAAATGAAAAGCACTGATTTATCTCCTTTACCAAATTTTAACCTAGGCACAGCCTGCTAAGGATTAAAATAATAAAGAAGCAGATAAAAGTTACAGCAGTTTGTTTACAGAGCCAGTGCAAATGAAAAGCTCCAATTTCCATCCTACAATGGCATTTATGCACTCTTATCCTTTTGCACACGATGGACATATCTTATTTAAGTGAAGCTTCATTTTGGCACAGGATTTTGTCTCCTTAAACTTTAATCTATAAATTTAGAGCACAAGAAAAATTATTCTCCATCCTAAATATTGTATGTACATAGAGGAAAAAAACTTTTTTTTTTGCTTCTGCCATCTGTCTTCACATTGACCTCTTCTACCTCATACGCCTCATTTGTTCCTTTGAGAGACAAACACAGGACTCCAAAGGTGATACTAATCTTGATGTGAATTCTCCAAACTTACATCACGGGAAGTAGTCAAGTTCTTGCTGCTTTCCTCTCCTAGAAATGATTTCATACTGTGCATGATATTATCTTTTCTCTGCTGCCGAAATTTCTTCTCCTCATCACACAGAGCCATGCTGAACCGGAGATCAGTTGAAGAGCTATTTTGCAAAACAGACAAGCTTGAATTAAAGGCATAATTCAAAACAGAATTAAAAATATCACCTAGGAAAATCAATGAAATGGAAGTACAAGTAAATTCCTCATGAACTTACACGAGAGAAAATAAAATTATGATTAGTCACATGACACAATCGCATCAGTTGATTTCATGGTGTGAGGGACTGAGCCTGCATGCCACTCCGAGGGTGTGAATACAGCACCTCCAGTAGCACTGCCTCCAGCAGTCAGCAGGAGTGTACAAATTTGTCCTGCTATCTGCCTCATTGAGTTCCCATATTTATAAAGACAAGCTAAAAATGTGGATATGTTGACGTGTTAGTTACAGGGCAGCATTTTTAAGAATCCTTTATGACAAAAAATACAGTTGTGAAATGGATCTATTTAGGCAGAGATAATAATTCTTCTGGTTTTTTCCTATTATTTAACAAAAAAAAAATGGGATTAAGAAAAAGTGGGGAAAAGACTGCCTAGAAGCAGTGTTCCATGAAGGCATATATGATACCTTGAAAAATAGGTCCACACAGAATTCAGAATTCAAAATTCGCATGACCATCCGAGAATAACAGAGCAGAACTTGATCAGATCCTTTCGTTTAACATAGTTCAACACCTACTGCCTAAGAGTAGCAAGACATAGCCTGGTTATCGTGGGGGATTTTAACTACCCTGATATTTGCTGGAAGGCCTACTCAGCCAGCCATCCGCAGTCCAGGAGGTTTCTCCAGTGCATTGATGAGAACTTCCTGATGCAAAAGGTGGATGAGCCGACTAGGAGAGGAGCGATGCTAGACCTTATTCTCACGAATAAGGAGGGTCTGGTTGAAGCGGTGAAGGTTGAGGGCAGCCTTGGTTGCAGTGACCATGAGGTGGTGGAGTTCAGGATCTCATGTGGCCATAATAGAATACAGAGTAGAATAGCAACACTGGACTTCAGTAGGGCCAACTTTGCCCTTTTCAAGCAATTGCTAGGGAAAATCCCATGGGATAGGGTACTTGAAGGTAAAGGTGCCCAAGATAGTTGGTTAACGTTCAAAGAGTGCTTCTTCCAAGCTCAAGATCGGTGCATCCCAACAGGTAGGAAGTCGAGAAAGGGTGCCAGGAGACCTGCATGGTTAAACAGGGACCTGCTGGGCAAACTCAAGTGCAAAAGGAAGGTCTACAGATCATGGAAGGAGGGGCTGGCCACTTGGGAGGAACACAAGAATGTTGTCAGAGAGTGCAGGGAGGCAACTAGGAGAGCTAAGGCCTCCTTAGAATTAAACCTTGCTAGAAGG
>WKFP01014798.1:611525-624667 GCA_011057875.1 Pterocles orientalis | reverse complement strand
CCAGGGTTCGGTATTGGGACCTGTGCTGTTCAATATATTCATCAACGACTTGGATGAGGGAATAGAGTGCACCCTCAGCAAGTTTGCTGATGATACAAAACTGGGAGGAGTGGCTGACACGCCAGAAGGCTGTGCTTCCATCCAGCGAGACCTAGACAGGCTGGAGATTTGGGCCGGGAAATATTTAATGCAATTTAACAAGAGCAAGTGTAGAGTCTTGCATCTGGGCAAGAACAACACCAGGTTCCAGTATAAGTTGGGTACTGACCTGTTGGAGTGTAGTGTAGGGGAGAGAGACCTGGGGGTCCCGGTGGACAGCAGGATGACCATGAGCCAGCACTGTGCCCTCGTGGCCAAGAAGGCCAATGGCATCCTGGGGTGTATCAGAAGGGGGGTGGTCAGTAGGTCAAGAGAGGTTCTCCTCCCCCTCTACTCTGCCCTGGTGAGACCGCATCTGGAATATTGTGTCCAGTACTGGGCCCCTCAGTTCAAGAGGGACAAGGAACTGCTGGAGAGAGTCCAGCGCAGAGCCATGAGGATGATGAAGGGAATGGAGCATCTCCCTTATGAGGAAAGGCTGAGAGAGCTGGGTCTCTTTAGTCTGGAAAAGAGGAGACTGAGGGGTGACCTAATCAATGTTTATAAATATGTGAAGGGTGAGTGTCAGGAGGATGGAGCCAGGCTCTTCTCTGTGACATCCAGTGATAGGACAAGGGGCAATGGGTTCAAGCTGGAACACAGGAGGTTCCACTTGAATATGAGAAAAAACTTCTTTACAGTGAGGGTGACAGAGCACTGGAACAGGCTGCCCAGAGAGGTTGTGGAGTCTCCTTCTCTGGAGACATTCAAAGCCCGCCTGGATGTGTTCCTGGGTGATCTGATTTAGGTGTTCCTGCTCTGGCAGGGGGATTGGACTAGATGATCTTTCGAGGTCCCTTCCAATCTCTAACATTCTGTGATTCTGTGATCTTCTGTTCTGTTTGTGTCAGAGATACGAAATACTTGTAACGTACAAGCCCTGGAAGGTTTAGGGGTGGCCTCAAGGACCACCCACATATGCATCTCTTCTAGTACAAAACAATGAGCAGAAATTGTCCCTGGGGGATGTTCGTCAGTCTCAAGTCATGAAAGAGATCTACATTTACAGTTACAGTGCTCAGCTATTTATAGTTACAGATAAAAAAAAATTCTTTAAATGCCTTGTCCTCAGCAATTCATTTTTAGACTTCAAAGATATTTTTCTGATTATGCCTCAAGGTGATTTTTGGTCTTTCACCTAGGTAGGCTAAGAAAGGGAGAAAAATCTAGAGAGAGAAAAAAAAAGTGGGGGGAAAAAAAAGTAGGTACCATCTTCACTTTACACATGGCAAAATCCTGAGATTAACATTCACATACATTTCAGGGGAAGCTTTGTAATAAGTGCTGAAAGTTAACGCGAGACACAAAGTTACCATAGAAGGTAAAATAATGAGGTTAACAACTGAACCTGATGTCTATGAGTTTATTAGAGAAAATGCCCTTGAAATGGAAAGGCCTTAACACTAAAACAGATGAGAAGTTCATGAACGATAGCCTTGTTCCTGCAAACATTTGGAAAGGGCACACCTATCAGCAGAAGTAACGGTGTTTAAGTCAATGATAGAATTATGATGTGAAAATAACCTCTCCTGGTTTTACAGTACTTGGTATTTCTATGTAAAACAAGGAATTTTTGCACTCTACCCGACATGTTTAAGAAAAGTCTAACCAGAGTAAAATAAAAGTTACCTTTGCTGGTAATATATCTTCCACCTTTTTTTTTTTTTAATACGAAATACTTACCATACTTCAAGAGACAACTCCAAAGTCAGTTCTGTGACCTAAACAAGAAACATTTAAATATGGTTACATGACTTAGAGAGAAAAAAAAAGCACTAACACACCTGGAACATCAACTATTACTGCCAGAATTTTTCTTTGAATTTCTTTTTTTTAAAAAGGAGGATATTTCTGAAATACATGAATGAGTTTCCTTTCTATGGAACTTATTTTAAAAGCACACAATGTGATTCCAAAATACACCACTAGCACTGAAACACAGTAGAAAATGCTGCTGGGTGCTGCTAGGTCCTTATTCTCATTTGTCAGGTCCCACTGTCTTGGCTTTCTTCCAGGGACAATCACTTTTTGACAGTGCTATTCGTCTTTGGCCTGAAGGGATCTAATTGTCTTGACACACAATCTTTTTTTTTCCTTCCTACTGCCAGCCACAGTCTATCTGCTACTTGCTTCCCAGTTCACTGGGTAAACTTCATTCTCAAACTGTATCTGAAAAGACGACTTGTAAAAGAATAACTGTTCTGTGTTCCACATGTGCCATCAAGTGTCTTTCCACAGTTAAAGACACTTAAATTATTGATTAGAAAGCATAATTGCTTACAAGTTTCTGAAAGATGTAAAAAAAAAGTCACTATGTAATGATTTCACTTGCAGGCCACACAGAAGTACCCGACCTGTAAGCTATGGGTTTGTTTCTTCTATCTATTTCATAGAGCACTTAAAAGTGGTCCCTGTAAGCAAAAGGTTAAAAAATGATGGTTAAAGCACCATTCACATCTGTTGGGCAAAAATCAAGAATACGAGGTTGCTAGAACAAAGACTTAATGCTCAGGCACTTCCATCTCTGAGCTCTCACACCTAACAGCCACCGACACCCTGGCACAGCCTTGCAGGTGTGTAACACACTCAGACACAGGGTCTTGTTTCACTCTGCCTCTAGCTATACGTGGATTATCCTCCTCGTTTGCGGTACGTGATCACTAGGAACAGAGCTAAAACACCTCAGACTGTTACACTGAGCAGCGAAGGATACGGAAGGGCGAATCTGCCTCTGGCCTCCCACATCCCGCGTACCTGCCGATGGGCCAGGTAAAACCTGGCACTACGTTCCTGCCCTCTGAAATGGGAACTGTAAATGAGGTGGTGTATAAACAGGGTGCTGGGAGAAAGGAAAGGCAAAGAAATAACAAAGAAGAACATGAAGAAACAGAGTGAAGAGTCATTTACGGAAATGCTTCAAAGACAGTGGAGTAATTACATTATTCCACCACCTGATATTACTAATTTAGAAAGTACTTCAGAAACCACGCAGTGATCCAATAGCTGAAAAAAACGTACGCACATGATATTCAATAAACCCTTGAAGTGAAATGTTCCAACAGGGAAACAGCACACCATTTTCTATACCTTATACAGATTGCCACAGGAATCTCAGGAATACAAATGATCTACATCAGGCTCAACTTGACTTGATGTTCCTCTACTGCTTGCTTATAAATTTGAGAGTGTATTCAGCTTTTTTCACTGATTTTTTTTTACCCCCCTATAGATACTACCATGCTTTGCTGAGTGCTGATGAGAAACTAAAGCATATCTGTAACGTGACTAGGTCTTACATTGCTGGCTTGAGCTTTATAAACTGTGTTTTCAAAATTTATTCATCAGCTCTTTCTCACTACCTCACCTCATGCCTGGCAGAACTAGGTGTGTGCAGTCAGCACACACTCTGGAAGCCCAAGTCCCTGAAGCACTTAGTGAAATAAATACACAGAAACTTTGAAAACTGCAATAACTTAAAAAAAAAAAAAAAGGAAAAAAAATGAAGGTATCAAAATTCCAACTGTCCTAAGGCTGTGCCTACTTAAATGCTAACTCTTGCATACAAAACAGTCCAATTTCCAATAAATAGGTCTTAACCAGTTATTTGCAGTAACCTCATTTTGAAGGTTATACGCTATGGAAAACAGCAGAGCAGTCGAGGACCCTGATCATACAATAAACCATAGCCCAAAACAGAAACGCAGACAGTATTCACATATACAGTATATGCACACAATATATATACACACATACAAAGCTAACCAGAGGTAACGGGTACTAACTACAAGCACTGAATTATGCCCAGAATGGCCTGTGATATACTACTGTAATAAGTGATGATATTTTAATATGTGGAGAACAAGCACAATTACACACAAATTTAACAGCAATTTCCAGGAGTTACCGTGCAGGCAGACAGCTCCTGTTAAACTGACTCCATCTGTTTTGTATACAGATTTAAAGAGTACAATGCCATTGGGACTTGCCTTTTCTTCAGAGCATTCACACGAATGCATCACTGCACGTTAACTAGGGCTGCGTTACAACAAGCCATTTCTTGAAAGTGAAACATATAATAATGAAAGAATTTCTGTCAGTGTTCCAGAAGCCACAGGTATCAGTAGCAGAGGTAACATACTGTCCAACAACATCTGCATAACCTGCCACACTAACAGACCATTAAATGGAACCAAGCGATGCAGAAACTGGTTTAGCAGGCGGAAGTTTGCAACTAGACTTTTCAAGAGGATTCTCACCGAAAGGACCCTAAGGCATTCAGTGGCACTGCTTCATTCTCCTCTCAGCAGGACTGTAAGAGGATAAATACAGTGCCTTTAGGCCAACACTCTGTTTAACCACCAACAGTGAATGCCTAGAAAATCAGATTCAGAACAGGGTACAAAGAGAACAATCCTCACCCAAGATTCCCCCTCCTGTTTCCTGACTGAAAGGCTGCCACCTTTACCCCCTCCATGATATATTCTAATCCCTTCTAGAATTCAAAGCTTAGCTCTGTATTAAGAAAACGCATCTATGCATAGTACTGAGGTAGACCAATAGGATCAGAAATAGTCTTGAATGTCCTTTCATCTAGGAACTTCTGACGAGTATCCAGAGTAGACCAATGTTTTCCTCATGCTTCAACAAAGCGACAGAGGGAATACGCTGAGTAACATCAGACTCACTGAGAGTCCTTAGGACACTGTACTCTGTGGGCTTGTGAAAAAGCTTTATCTAATCAGAAAGTGGCAGAGACAAAATTCAGACACCCAATAAAGGACTCAAATGGGATACATCTTACACCACAGTTTAGCTCTCTCAGGTGCTCTTTTAAGAGCTTTCCATCATGTTCAAAGCTGCACCAACACAGGCAAAGCTATGAATGCTACAACTTACATCGTTGAAAGTTAACTGGACCTCCTTCTTCTCTCCCAGTTTCAGAGAAGATATTGGAAATGTGGACGTGCCAAGAGTCTCATCCATAACGTAGTTGGCATCCATCAAAGTAACCTAGAAAAGATGCATGGGTATTCAACTCTACTTCAACTAATCCCTTTTTAATTCCATACAGACTATGTCTAAAGTTTTTCTATATACATACATAGGGGAAAAGGAACAGGCCTAACCCAAGCTCACATATAGGGTAGGTGGCACCTTCAAGGCATTCAAGTGTTTGAGTACAACAGTATCACTTCCAAAGTGTTTTTCATGTGAGCAAGTCTGTCAGTAAATCTCACCATCTTTCTAAGCAGATATAAATACAAATTATACATATAAAATATACAATTACTTCAAATTTACAGTTAGTAGAACTTCTCTATGGAGAAACTAATATAGTTTTAAATGCAATACACCAAAAAACGTTTCAGTGAAGACAGAACTCATACATCCTAGCCTCGTATCTACAGATCAAGATTTTTATAGCAATGATTTGGCAAAATGCGCAACTTTCCGAATTACACAAAGCTTTTCTCTGTACCCAGCCAGATCTTCAAGTCTCTTCTCATTCTCCATGTCAGAGCACATACCTTTTCAAAATGTGATCCTATCCAAAGAAGTATGTGGATAACGCATAACACTGTTCAATGCTTTTGCTCTAATCCATGTGGGTCTACATGAAGCAGTCTTTTTCCCCCCCTCAGTGGCAGCCTTCCAAGCTCTCAAGTAAGCTATTCAGAAAGAATTTCAATTTACCATTTACATGGTTTCTCTTAAATGAGTTCTCCAAACTCATCTGGCTTATGATTTTTTTTCCACTTTGTGGAATTGTATCTTCTAAAATATCATATGTTTGCGGCTTGGACCGTATCTTTTGCATAAAACAAATGTAATCAAGATACAATCACTTGAATAACTAGTTGCTACATCTGGGTTCAGCCTCTTCTCAGCTATAAAGAATCTTCTTCATCCTGTGCCACAAGCGACACTTTGAAACAATGACCTGTATATTAGGACAGAACTCATCATCTTAATGGCATCTATGTTCTATTTCCTTACAGAACTTTACGCCCAATTGCTGTAATCTGAGGCCTGTCTTTTGTAGCAACAGCAAAAACTTCTTAATGAAATTTTGGAGAGCTTCTAACACTTCAGAGTGAAAACTGCACTTGGGATAGTGTTAAAGATTTAGATTAAAACAATGTGAGTAGTCGAGAGGATTGTGGAGTCTGTGTGAGCTTGTGAATTTGCAGTGGGCTTTTAGGTGGGGAGGTGATTTCACAGATTTGTGTTCTGACACTGCAATCCATGCAAAATCCAAAGGCTCTGCCAGGCACTGCATGTGTGTACAACAGCAGCAGAACACAAATATCAGTTTTAACCTAAAGACTATACCTTTCATAGTGAAGAGAATGTTTACTGTGAACAACACATGTATACAAATATACTTATCACCCAGGTCCACAATTAACCATTATTACATGGTGTCACTGGCTCTTTGCAGGCAATTTTTACAGAATTTTATGCAGACCTTTCAAAAAAGCACAGGATCTGCAAAGAGACAGGCAAAATTGTCTGCCCCAAGAATTCTGTTAGAATCCACAAAGGCTTTATCAGAGAAAATCAAAACCATTTTTATTTCCCATGCTGCAACAAAGACAGGCTGATAAACCCAAGTTCTTCTTCTCTTCTTCCCATTTCCACAAATGCTTTCTCATGAAGCAACCAGAGTCACTGCAGGAAGCACAATTCAATTTTCAGATCTTGAACAGTTTAGCCCCAAGAGATTACTGTTACTAGCTCAATGAAAAGCTTCATGGGCTTTAGCATCTGTCCCAGCTGGACAATTTAGACTAAAATTCTGTATGCTTGGGTCAGAAGACTCACACATTAGGTCCATCCCCTACAAAGAACCAAGCTAACAAAGGACCATTGATAACCTTAAATGCTTGCCATGCCCACTTATAAAATAGTTACTGAACACTCACCTTTGTACACAACCTGGAAAGGCTTAACATACTGAGACTTAATGGTGGCTTAGTCAACAGGCCTGCACATGGAATAAGAGTAACCAAAACATCACTGGTGGGCTACCAAGCACTTGGCTCGGGGCATAGAGGAGAAAGCAGAACCAAGGTTCTGCTTTCTGTCTCCTTGGGAGGAGCAGGGAATGGGGAGAGACTTGACTTTACCACCAGCTATTCACAGTCCATAAAAGTTGAATCAGGGTAGGAAGCAGGGAGAAAATTATTTCCAGCTGATGTGAAGAACAGTAACTTATTAGTCCTCAGGAGCAGCCCAAGAGATGACTCGGATGCCTATCTCAATGACTCTTAAGGCTACTCCTCAAATAATGCAATTTATACAACACCTCTTGCTTAGCACCATGCCTAAAGGTAAAAACCCGCCTTTAATGTTTTAAAAAGTTGAAAACTTGAGACAACAGATGCCACACAGATACAAAGTGCTGGTATTTTAATCCTCCAGACATTGTACAACTTCCATTTTCATAGATGCAGTTCAGCCATGTGATTTACCTCAAGAACATTCTCTTGGTTAGGGTCCAAAATAAACTCGAAGGTCTCATTCCACACAGGATTCACATCATTATTGAAGTGTTTCGTTCTCTTCCTGCAATCAGGGGCAGATGGGATGAACAGCTCCACATAGGGATCGGGAGTGTCAACTACAGAAGAAAACCAATGCTCAAGTTAGATAAAACTCAAGTTTGGGTTGTAATAATCAACATAGTTATGTGAAACCACAGATCACCTCATGGTCTATGACAGAAAAATATTCAACAATATAAATTACACAAATACAATGACATGAACGATACAATGATATTAACAAACAATCTCCCCAAAAAGAAATGGACATTATGTTTTTCAGAGGGGAGGAAAAAGGTCTCAAACAGAATGGCACTGGGACTGATTCAAGTTTATAGGAAATATGTGCACTTCTACCAGGCAGTGGTAATTATTTTTAAAAGCTCTTACCCGTTCCTCTCTTTCTAGACTTTAATTACTTTGGCTTGTGTCACAGAACTAAGTGTTCCATAAAAACCGTCTTCAGTTAGTAATGAAAACAAGCAGCTTGGTACAGAGTTTTGGATCCTCTTTCCCCTGTGCTGGTTTGGTGATCATAAAGGAAATCAATCAAGCCACTTAGGTACCGCTAAACCCAGCATAAGGAGAGCAGTTCAAATCTGAAGCCACTGCACCTACCAGAGCCTTGTGGAGGTCTTCACAGAATCAAGATCTTATTTACACTGTATATTTGAATAATACCTATGCAGAACACTAACTGAAAATACAGAAACATATGCCAACTGCACTTAATCACAATTATCAGTGGAAGCAAAATACCCGTTGACAAAAAACTCATCTGATGTGTCTAATAATAACCATTCCGATGCATTGTTGGCAGCCCTAAAAATCCTACCTCTCAAACAGGTTAAAGCATGTAACTTTTTTCTCTCCAATTAGATTTTTTTTTTCCTGTCAAATTGGGCCAAGGCTGATGTAGTCCTTTACAGATTTCACTAAAACATTGCTCAGATGCTTCACAGGAGAGCATGGGAGGTTATTTCTGTGGTTTTCGTGATGATGAAGAGCCACCTGCTCTGCTATGGCAAAACACACAGATCTTTCCAGCATCCTCTCTTCAAAATTTGTCCTCTTCTCTAGTGAAACATTGTCAAGCAAATATAATACCTACCATAAAAAAGGTCTCTTTTTGTAAGAGATGAAAACCCATTACTAGGTAAAACAGATCTACAAGTTCTTCCTTGTACAAACTAAGTCTAAAGATACTTTTTTCAATAAAGCCAAATGATTTTAGAGCCTCTTGGATTTCAATAAAACATCAGCAGTGAGATTTCTGATGCAAAGAACCACACGGGAATTTCAGCTGGAAGAAGGAAGAAAAGAACAAAACAAAAAAAGTACGATTCTTTCAAATGGGAATCAATTGTCTTTTAGGAAAACAAACAAAAAAAAGGCTTTTTGACACCACTCAGAAAGTGCTGTATGTGTACCAGGGCAGAACAGGATCAAAACTCAAAGTATTTGTCCTCCCGTCAATTCTAGTGGGGAACATCAGCCAGACCTAAACACGCCTTCCAATGCCATCACCAAACATAAAAGATACTGAACGTACTCACAAAGGATTTCAAATGTCTCTGGAGATGCAGAAAAACATGCAAGGGTTATGCTTTGAATTAAGCATTCCTCTAGCTTGGGAAACTTCAGGGACAGTAAAGAAACCTTCTGCTAAACTCAGGCCCCCTCAATTAAAATTCTGCATGTAAACAGACTTTCGTATGCAAAGATTTCACTGTGTGAGAACTGCCTCAGCCTGCTACAACGCTCTTCAGAGCCTCTTGGGGAGTTTTACACTGTGCTCCCTATCTGCAGGGGTTAGATAATTGCTACAATTTGGCAGGTCACACTGCTACCTGTATAATTAACAAGCAGCTATTTAAAGCTGGGCTTCAGGTTGGAAAGCCTTTAAATAGCCATCTTTATTAGCCCTGACGAATTTATGTCTGATCTTGTCTCCCACCTAAAGTCAGGGGAACAGGGGGATCAACCCCCAAGTGCTTTTAAAATCTTCTCTCACTGGCAGATGTAACTAATCACCAACTTTTACTGAATATATTAGCTCCCTTGAATTACTACACTAAACTGTGCCAGAAAGCAGGGAATCAAGGCCCCTCAAAACTAAACAGGAAAATATCTACCAAAATCAGCAGTGACAAGGTCTCATCTGCTAAGTCTGCATGTCCAGCACTATTTTGGCAGAAAACACTAAAGACTTGCTCTGCCAAGAGACTGAACTTGCCTACAAAAGCCTGGTTTTTAACCAGAATACTGTTGCTGAACAGTGGTCTGGGCAAAACAAAGCTTTCTTTTCTGTTCAGTTTTTTATGTGATTATGTGACCAGTTCTAACTATAAGTTACAAAACTCTTGATTTCTCTTCTTTTAAATACAAACAGCAAATGGTTTCCTACCTGCATCCAAAATCCCAAAGCATGTGGAAACCCCGTACCACTGCCCAGCTGGCATACAGATGCCATTACTAACTTCCTATCAGACAGACTCCAAGTAAGTGTTGAAATAGAAACTAAAGTCAAGGCACTGAACACCTAAACTTAGAAAGATCAGTCTTCATACTCAGAACTGCCAAGCCACCCCCTCACTCCCTGCCTTTACCATCTTTTTAACCCGAGGCGAAGAGTTAATCATCTGCCCTTTCATGCTTAAAAGTTTACTTTGTGCTACTTTCAATTAAGAAAATGAAAATCCATTCTTTTATAACTTCCTTCTTCAGATGAAAAGGAAAGATACTGGAAGACTATGTGCTCTGATTAAGATACTGCTATAAGCCATGCTATATTAATCAAAATCTTACTCCTCATCATTGGTTGGGGACCAAAAACTAGCTACCAGCAAACTGGCAAGTAACACAAAAGCATACCATTAATGCCTTTCAAAACATTAAAGATAGATAAACTGACAGAGCGCGTATCCTTCTACATGGATGTATTTTTTTCCTGTTCATAGTTTTGCCAGTTGATTTGCCAGGTATGTTTTTCAAAAAACTGATCTGAAAATGTAAGTGAAAAGTAGTTTATGGGTCAATAGCTGAAAGCTTTGCAAGTGTAATCACTGCAAGAGTTCATCTACGTACAGACAACACTGTCATGGAATTGTCCTTTTATTTCAGCAGCCTACTTGAAATACCAACCACAGGCTTTTCAAGAGACG
Organism: Pterocles orientalis; assembly: GCA_011057875.1. Lineage (NCBI taxonomy): Eukaryota > Metazoa > Chordata > Aves > Pterocliformes > Pteroclidae > Pterocles > Pterocles orientalis. The sequence goes on along the minus strand of WKFP01014798.1, from coordinate 613,818 downwards.
CAACACGTAAGAATTCATACTACTTCCTCAGGACACTTGTGAAGAAAATGAAGCTTCTCTACTGCTCAGCTGGGCTGCAGGCTATTCTTTGCACAAGGATTCCCACATGACTCCTCCATAATTTGTGGGCTAGCAATCTTGCAGTGCATCTCGACTCTTTAATGTAGGTAACGCTGGGAAGGTTTGTAAATGGAGAGCTTGGAAGGTGTAAGACAGTGGCTGTACGGTGTGATTTCCTATTCCTCTCTTCCTGGCACTCCAGTAAGTGCCTCAACATGTGTACATAACTACAATGTCACACTTCTCTCAAAAGAGCTTCATACCTAACAGCACAGACAATGCTCTGGAATGGAGGGACCAGTAGTATTTCGCAGGAAAAAACTGATATGAACTGACAATTAAGTACAAGTGTAACTGAAACCCCATCTTTAGACCAAAAAATAAAATTAAGAGTTTCAGCATTAATGCCAATGGAACTAACAGAAGGTCCTGCAATTACCAGCTTATAACTAGACAAACTATAAAGCTAATTAACAAAACATTCATCATAATCCTTTTGTAAAATTTACAGCACCCACCAAATCTCCAGGGACTGAAGACACATATCCAACAACAAAAGGAAAGTCAGCATCTAAACTGGTTTTCTTAAACACACTGGCTTAAGAAATAGCCAAAAGGTAGGAAGTAAAGATTAAATGACTTTTCCTCGTTTGATTTATCTCCTGTTTTAGTAACTACTATAGAATTCTATTTCCAAATTACATTATGAATCATGAAGTGAAACACACAATGGACACTAATTAGGATCAATCATTTTCAGATTAAAAATGAGTAATGCTTTAAGCAATATGTCTACTAAAGAAACCAGTAAAATTTTCTACAGTGACTGGAAACCATTTGATCTTATGCTACTAACTTGGTGAGATGACTGTCATCAGGCCCCCATATTAATATAATTAATATTTCAGACATATAATTTATATTTCAGTCATTCCAGTTTAAATTATTTCAGCAGCATAATAGACATACAGCAACTATAGAAAGCCTTTTCAAATATAAAATACCAAGGAGGAAGCCACTGTCATCGTACATTAGAAACTTCTCATTTGTCCATCAAAAGCTGAAAGAAATGCAAAGTTACTGAAATATTCCTAAATCTGGTTTGCTACAAAAATATTCCACGCCATAAGAATGTCTTTTTTTCCCCCCACATGAACATGTCATAAACACTTATGATCATAATGAATACTAAATAAAACTCTATTTACTTTCATTTCAGTTAACATATGCATCACCATTATAGGAAATAAATCTGGATGCAGATATTTTGGACCCACAATCTGCAGCTAACACGTTTACACAATCACAGGAATATTCCAGCAAGTACATGGCAGAATTTCCTAAAGAACTATGTTTCGGTGTTTTTTTGCTTTCTAGTTAACCAACATCCTCTACCATTAAATGCAACCTCATTCATAAAATCTTCCTAGGTCTCAAATGACCATCTTTGCCTACTTTTCCACCATTTTTTGGCTTACTACACTACAGTACAACTTGGTTAGCACAAAGTTACACGCAGCCGAGTGGCTTGACTGGGGCCAAGCTAATAACGGGAATTGCTGGACTACCTCCCTCTCCTCCGAGGGGAAGGAAGCTAAAAAACACCAGCTGTGCCTTATGCACAAGCTGTTCTGGCTGGGAAATGGAGCTCAAGCTCAAACACATACTCACTGCTGTCTGGCTGCAGGGCTCTTCTGAATTTTACAGAAGTTATCAAACTTACCATTTCCCCAGAGAAACTCAAAGCAGGGGGTACGGAGGCATTTCCAAGAGATTGAACATTAACTAGTATCAATCACAGTCAACTAGAAAGGCATGAGCTACATGAATCTCTTCCAAGGCCAGAAATATCATTGTGATGTATGTTTAAAAATAATAACAGTTTTTATTCAAGTAGTGAATTTTATGGGGATCACTGGGCAATATGCTTTGCAGTGGCACAGAAATATGATTCAATCTCTCTGCCACAATCAGGTGAAAACGTAATAAATGTTAAAAATCATGATTTTTCCCAGATTAATGTGATTTTTCAGTTTTAAAAAGGGGAAATCTTAAAAATCAGTATTTATCAGTAATTGTCAAATATCAGTAATTCCCAAATAATTAACGTTTCCCAAACATCACATTAACAAATATATGAATTTTCAGGTCTGGCTTACCCTTGCGCTGCTGCACACTAGTGAAAGGACAAATTAACACAAGGGCCTAAAAAAAAAAAAAAAAAAAAAAAAAA
>WKFP01014798.1:593121-603963 GCA_011057875.1 Pterocles orientalis | reverse complement strand
TATATATATCTATCTAGCACAATCAACTAAAGGCCCTCTCACTGCTCACAGCTTCATTCTTAAGCATTTAACATGATTATTGATTTGATCAAATAGCTTCCAGCCTCCAACACACTAAGTTTTATACATACATAGGAAATAAAAATGGTTTTCATTTTCCCAGAATAAAAACAGAAGCAAACATCTGTCTTTTTCTTTTTCACTTCAGGGGATTTGCCAGGACTCCAAGAACAAGCCCCCGGGAACTTGGAAGCTCACTCAGGGATACCCCAGGCTGCAGGTGCCTCAGGCTACAGAGCACTTGTAGCTGCCTCAGACAGGAAATCAAGCAGGTTTCTGTGGCTCGTCAGCACAGTTCTATCAGATTTCATCAAAATAAAAAGTTCTTCCTGAGTACCTTTTGGTTTGATGACTTCATAAGGTAAGTGTTTTGTCTGGAAAAAAGCTCAATTATATTGACAGATATTTGGAATTTATACTACAGGACCATACTTGTCCTGAGGGCGAAGAAATAAAAAACTAAAAGGCACACCATGGTCTTTTGGCTTTCTTCACCCTTTCCACACTCCCTTTAATATCACATCATGGGGTCCTCACTTCAACCCCCTTTCTTCCCTTCCCATCTTCCCCCACACTGTCTCATGCCAGAGACCTCTGTGCCTGAGCACCTCTGTCTTTCCATTTAACCCATCCTCTTACAGATGCAAACCTGCAGACCTGTGCTCTGTACAGCACTATTCTCAGGGTCTTCTTATATAAAGACCCTCTCAGAGGCCAACAGGCTAACACTGCACTGCATCTTCCCTGGGTACTCCTTTCCTTCCCCCCACAGTAATGCTAAATAGATTCCCAACCCCTTCCTCTCCCCTTCTGCCAGGGCTCCCCTCTCTGGCCTCATATTTGGAGCTCTTGAGCATTTCCCTCCCAACTGTCCCTCCCTCCTACCCACCAAGTTTAATATCAACAGTAGACACTAATCATAATAAAAAAAACTGTTAACCCACTAAAGCAAAACTGTGTCAGAGCAGCTACTTTACTTTGACCTGAGAGTGGTTTCCAGGAACATGCTGGGAGAGAAACAATTGTACATCAAATAAGCCTGACCAGAGGGCAGGAGCGAGGCCCCACGCTCATCCCCCCAGCCCCAGCCTGCAGTCTCAGGCTGTGTAATGCCCTGCATGAAGCACCAGTGAGAGAGACAGCAAAACAGTCATTATCAGGAAGCAGGAATATTCTGGTTATAGATTCAGCCAGTATATTATTTTCTCCCTCTTTCCCCCTTAAGAGCAGACAAGAGTTTTCATGGGGCATTTTTCCTAGTGGTTTCCTGTTCAGCTACTAAATCCAGAGGCTCAGAAGCCTAAAAGAAAGGGGAAGTAGTGCTGGTGTCTTACATAGCTCTCCACCACAAGAGCTGCTTATCTAGTTTGGATTTTTTTTTCTTCTTACTGCATTGACTCAGCAGAGCTCTGGGCTTCTTTCTTTTTAAGTATTCCCACCACCAAACCACAGCCTTCTGAAGATACAGCAACTGCCAGTTTCACTGTACTCAGAACAGCACTTCCAACTGAGCCAAAAAACTACATGCAGGTGTTACTCGCTTGCAGCAAATTGCTTACAACTCACTCAGCTTTTGTGGATCAATGGAAAGAAGGAAGAGCAAATCTGCTTTCTGAGTTAGAGTGAGTGAGCAATGAAATGGGTACACTGCCCTCACTTTAACAAGCAAGACAAAAAAACCAACCCACTAACAATCATTTAATACATGACAAGCTTGATGTGTCATCTCCCCCTGCCTACAACAACAGTCTTCTAGATGAAAGAGGTAATACAGAAAAAGAAATACTCACGCATGTCACCAATCGCTCCTTTTGTGACATTTGTGGCTTTCCTTACTGTCACAGTGAATATGTGTGAATACTGGTGTTCCACCTGGAAGTCAGAGAGTTAAGAGGTGATTAAGCTCCAGAACCAAAAACCACCTACCAAAATATTTCTCATTTTGTCAAAAAAACAGAGAGAGAAATCACCCAGTCAAAATGTAAGTGAAACTCATACTGGATAGAGCATCTTAAAGCTGAACTGCACCCTGTAGCTTTACTGAAAGGTCAGACCTTGTACTAGTGTTTCTCGATTTTCCTGCAGCCACACCTACTAATCTCCATGAATAACACTCCTCCTCTCCGCAGAACCTGCTTTAAGGCATTTAGTCAGTCAGGGACAACTTGGTATGGTACGAAAAAAAATTTTAAAAAGGTTATTTTACAGTGTGCTTCTCTTTGTAATTACCTTCCTCCAGTACAAGAATGGGTGCAATTACATCAAAGGATACATTGCAGCACAGATACACGCAAGGGATGTAGTTAGTAATGTATGGAATACACCTTTTCAGTACACATCAGTATTCAAAGTACAGTGTCCCTAAGACAATGGATGAAGGTGAAAAGCAATTTTTAAAACATTCAAAAGCAAACATCATGTAGTTTCTGTTTCCTGCAAAGCCCAAGTGCGCAGCAGGAGCTGCCTTTCTAAGAGTAGGTCTGTCCTGAATGAAATAGGGAAGTAGGAAAAGGCATGAAATTAGGAAACAAAAAGTAAAAACCTTTAATGAAAAGAGGTCAGTAACTCACATCTATTTTTACTTTATCTACATAGCCATAAGTTTGACCAACCTACTGAATATCATTATGAGAATCACCAGTGCACGCTGCAAGGCAGACAGCATTGGCCTTTACAGGGACACAGTACAGAGCTCGGCGGTCAGCTTTATCTGTTAGAGCCAGGATCAGGTCTCATGCAATGGAATCTCAGCACTCACATCTACACTGCTATCTTAAAGCCAGCCTGACAACACTCAAGCTGTCGGAGTGCGCACAGTGCCTAGACATCACCTCACTCGCCGCTACAACCTGGGGGGCACCTGCAACAGAAACTCAGGCACGAGGAGGGGACCACCTCTCACCTGAGCTCTACCTCTACATCAGGTCCCAGCTGCCTGGCTCCTACAGCTCAAGCTGCTGTATCAAAAGCATACCTTCTAAAGAGACCTCAGGTAGTCACCTATCATATACAGTGATACACTCCTACCTCAGATTTCCATTTCTAAAACTGAAACAGTGATATTTTCTACCGTTTCCTAGGCACCCATTAACTTTGTGAAATACGTTACATAAACACTGCCTATCAGTCATTAGGACCGAAAAAACTAATCAAATATTAAAGGTCTTACAACGTATTCCAATCAGAAGGAAAAGGGGGAAGCAGCAAAATCAGGAGATTCACTGACATTTATTTAAAATTATATACACTACCCTTGATATGGGACATGCTTAACCAGGCTGTGCCCATTGCTTTCCTGCTATGTCTTCATCTGGATACTTCCTTTTCTAAACCCTTTTAAAGGAATAAATAGATAAGCCAACAAAACCCTTCAATCCATACACGGCTTCGTATTCAACAGTGGTACATGCCTCCATTTAAGCTACTGTTGCTTCTAACTGCTAGACTTTACAAGGGCCTTCAGGTGGTTCTCACAACTATTTCAGAACTGGTTGCTTCAGCCAAGCCTCATTATTTCACACCTACAACATGCTTACACCCACAGACTAGAATGAAATCAGATCCCTCTAATACAAATAAACAAAAAAATGACAGTTTCTTACAGGTTATATATCATTTTCTCAAAAAAAAAAGAGCCCAAAATAATTTTCTGAAGACAGCAAAATGGGCTTGTGAATGCTTAAGCAACAGTTGAGTCAGGACACACTAAAAAACAACACAAGTGATACAAACTCCTCTGCAAGTCTGTAGTCTAGAGGTCTGCAAAGGCACAACCCCATCACGATGGCAAAATATCTCGGAGAAAATGCCCACAGTGATACCAAGGGTACAACTTCACTGCAGACACTGCCTGTACCAGACACTGGGTTGTTGCATCTTTATTAAAGCTGTATCACCCACACGTTGTGATGACTGCTGGAGGCTCGTTTCACGATAGTGTGCTCAGCAGGAAATTTCAGCTCTGTAATATTCCCCTGTAAGCTATAGGAGTTGTCTGGTTCAAAGAACAAGTAAAAGCAAGCAGGGAGAAAACTGGCAATGTAAACTGTTACCTTCCAGGTGGTACACGGAAATTGTCACTGCACAGCAAGCGGTCCACCAACCACAGTAACAACAGAATCCAGACTCTACCCAATTTTCACAACCAGGACTGTTAACCTACCTCAAAAGTATCAAAGCCAACAGAAAGGATTTAGAGGTGGGAATTCAAAGCTGTTAAGAAGCAACACCATTTAACAGCCTGCCTTGTGCTGACAGGCAGTGACATGCATATACCAATGGTTTTGTGACATCTATCACCTTTTGCATTGCAGCTTCCAAGAGTGAATGGATGAACAGGAAAGAAGATGGGATTTCTCTCTGAACAAACTTCTGTCTCTGCCTCAAGGCAAAAAAAAAGTCCAGTTTTCCATCACAGCAGGGTAAACAGGGATTTCAACAGGTATCTGGGAACAGCTGGTACTACTGTGAACACAGCTACGTAAAGTTACCCCAGCTCTGTCATTTACCTTGCTTCAAGAATTTTTACAAGCTGTAAATCTGCAGAAAACGATGACTCTCACTGTCCCTTCTTTTCAGTTTGCTTCTTTAAAGTGCTCCAAACTGTTTTATCAGCATGTGCCACCACCAAATGCATTTCAGATTGCCAAAGGGTTGGTTTCACAATGTGGCACTGGCCCCAGAATTTGTTCACACAGACTGATGGTAGTTCCTTTGTCACATACAACCTTATAATTAAGAGAAACAGCCCAAAGAACAAACACACCACCCCTTCTCCTTTTTCGTAGCTGTTAAGAAAGAGCACGTCCTCTCTAGAGACCACAAATCAGAGATCACCGAACATTTAGCAACAAAGAGGAGGATGGAGTTGTAATTAAGTTCCAAGTGTGGGACATGGGCATGCTGGATTTAGTTCTCAGCTGCTATGTGTAACTCATGCAATTCTGGTGCCCCAGAATCCTGCTCGTAAAAGTAATTTTCTGGTACCTCCTAGCCCTGCTCATGAAATTCCTATGCTAAAATAAAATGCCTACCATCACAACAAGGCCAAACCACCACTTACTAGTGTAATCTCATTGCAGCAGTACAGAGATCGTCATTACTTTCTGTTATAAGTTGATAACTGTTTTGCTAATACTATTGTGAGAACTGTTTTTCATTGACTTAAGCAGCAAATCCCGTCATTCCAGCTGTTGTTCTGCCAAGAAAGTTAAGTCTGGATTAAGAGCTGGTATCCTCCGAAATGAATGTGAATACAGCAGTCTCAAAACAGAAAAATGTTATCTTCTTTCCCTGTGCCTCACCCAAAATAACACACTGAGGCTTATGATTTTAGAGTTATTAATATTTAGCTGTAAACACACGCTCAGAAGAAATTTATTTTAGTACCACTCTGTTGCAAATTATCTCCCTCTTAGTAAGAAAAAATACACAGATACACAGGAAGCTCAGAAGTCTACAGCTTTTCCTACCCCAAAATAAACGTTTTTCATGCAACTTAAGTACAATCGGAAATTAAGGCAATTTTCCACTTAGGATCCAGTTTCTAAGAGTATTAAGAGGCCTAAATGTCCATATTAACAGCTAGAAAAACCTTTCAGAAACATTTTTTGTTAGTTTCTACAAAGACTGAGGTCTACAGAAATTAGATGTCCCCTGAAAATACCGCAAAAATGTATTGCCTCTGAATACCTTTATAAATCCAGCCCTCGCTAGTTTAGATGACTAAGCTGCATTTTCTAAAGTGACTTACATTCACCTTAAGCCTTGATAAAAATCTGTACATTGCCAACTCCCCAATTACTTCTGAAAAATAGACAATGATATATAAATCACATAAGTGTTGCAACACTGAATGGAGCAACATCTGCATACCTTTAAAAATCCAAGCCAGGTTAAAAATTTCAGAAGCTCATAATTAACTCAAGTACCTAAACCCTATCATCCAAGGTGACCTATCTTTACATAGGTGCTCCATTTCACTTCCTCTTCCTCCATAAATTAAGAGGAAAAGGGCGAAAACCCAAAAAGTCTTCAATATGCCCCCTCTGAACATGTTTTGTGAATTATGGAAACTCCTGTGAACAGTATTCACTCTCTACTGGTTCCTTCCACCCCTTGTGGATATAACCACAAGGTTTGCCATGTCTCCTGGACACCCATGGTACAATAGCTCCTGTTCGCACACCACAGCTCTCCATCTCCTCTAACTCCACTCTACCTCCTGCCTCCTTTGCTCCTCTCCTACCCTTGAGTGCTTTTTCCCCCTCACAGTAAAATTTCCCTAAGTATCAGATTTCCTCTGTTTTACATATCACTGTATTTGTACCTACATAAACAACATTACCTTCCCCCATGGGACTAAGATCTCCTGTAACGTAACCAGGTTTAATCTACAAACTTGCCGCACTTACTGAGAAAGCAAGGGATCTGCATGCACTGAATGTAACATTTTTCATATCCCAGAATGCTGAGTCAGAAAATGTAATTCAATGAGGAGATATACTTGCACACAAAATATCAATCGGGAAGCTCTGGTAAAGACATAGTGTGTAACAAGTATTTATTCCTTTTACTTCCGTAACATGAAGGACACTTGAGCTGACAATCAGGCTGGACAAATGAAAATGTTTGCCTGTTTCCTTAAGTAACATATTTTCATCAAGTCCCTGTTCTTCTTCCCCAGGGTATTATGAATTAAGACAAACATTTGTGCATGCACACACACACAATTTTATCTTTAAGTGATTTTCCTATTTTTATAATATTTATCCCTCATATCAGTGTAACTGAAGACATATTATGCATCTTAATTCTTTATTCTTTGAATCAAAGTATTTTCAGTACAGTCAGTTCTCTCTGCACCTGCAGTAACTTTGTGAATGCCTTATTTTATTCATCCAAACCTTCCATAAAATGAGAAAAAAAAGGAAAAAGATCGGAAAACACATAATAGCTAACAGAAGGACTTCCAGAAATGCAGAATTCTTTTGAGTCTTTTAATGTGAAATATCATTATATATTCAAGATTTTTGCATTGATATGAGCCTGCTGCCAAGGCTACTGTTCTAAACTGTAGTAAAACTTTCCATTCAATTTCAATTTTTGAATTAAGAAACCTCAAAGATTTCCATTCACTCTTCAAGCAATTATAGGATCAGCTCTTGCATTAACAGTGTTCTTCCTGCATTAGCAACATTCCTACAGCAGCAGTTCAGCATTGCCAGAGGACTGTAGCTACATATACTCCCTAAGGCTTCATTTTGTTCATTATGGTATATATACAGCTATCAAAAAAGATCTTCTATGTGAATTATTCAATGAAATACAACAGTGCCTCAGAGACCTTTTCCATACAGGTACAGAACAGATCATGCATTCCATCCAGGAGAGGGCACTAACGCAGAAAGGAGTAAGTTAGTGTATTGTTTTAATACCATTAAATACAGACATCAACCTGAAACTTGCCTTTACCACAGTGTTCACGATGAGTAAAACACAAGTTAGACATCTGCTGGCTGCAAACTCATGTAAAGGATGTGACTGTGTGGGGTACAAACCACATAATTGATAAGAGATCATTTCAAGGAAGCACATGTATTTTTAGCAAAGCAAAAGTTCAACATTATGACAAGCGTATGGTAACTATCTTTGAGTACATATCACTCTTCCTGCCATGAGATTCTGAGACTGTTACGAAAAGTGCTTGATATGAACACACCCACAACTCACTTCAAGATTTCAGTTTGAGTAGGAATTGCAATTTCAGTGTTTACTTTGGAAAGTCACTCAAGCAAAGATATGTATGAATATTAACAGCCAAAAGTCAGCTGCTGAGCCACTCCACTGGCTTGCCATACCTAGTGCAGTTCTGCTCCCATTTCCCTTCTCATTCCCTTGTCCCTGCTTCTCTACTTCTAGAGGTTGAGCTCACATGGTTGCACCCTTCCCTTGGGCCAGCTCTGACAGCAGAGAACTAACGTTTTGCATTGAACTGTTTTCCTGCCAAGTCAGCAAGGTCAATTGGCTCACTCCCATAACATGCATTTGACAGCTGGTACAAGGGATGCAGCAGCAACACTGGAATAAAGCAGGACGGAGTTAGCAGGAGTTTTTGGCATAGCGGCACAGATTGTTTCACTGATACCTAGAGTTGGTAGGCTTTATTTTGAAGATTCTCTTTGATTCAACACCACTAATACACACTAGTTTAACATCTAAATATCCAGAATTGCCAACTTATCCCTCTATCCATACTGATGGAAAACAATAATTCAGTAACTAGAACTGTATTAAAAAAATAGTACTCTAAGGGAGAAATTTAGACACATGATGTTACTTTTGGAGACCACGGTTCAGTTTGACATTCAGTGTGTGGAAAAACTTGTATTAAATAGTCAACTACAGGCACTCTGAGGAAACACGTTGAACAGGCAAGTCCTTTAGAACGACACCCTATGGCATCACACCCATGAGGCTGCTAGGGGTCCGCACTCCGTTTTGACTTACATATGAGCAACTCTGCTCAGAGCCACAACATGCTTTCAAAAAGCTAACTTGAATCTTTCAAATTTCATTCAAGTAAATTTCTGAAGAAATTTCCTTTCACCGCACTTAACATTTCTTTAAGTAATTAATGATAACTCTAATGCTATGTGCTTCTTTACAGTAACTTCTAATAGGATACATTATCCAAGATAGTACATATTATATAAGACAGTATCTGTAGAAGACCCAAAGCTTCTTACCACAATGTGTTGATAAGGATCTATGATGGACATTTTTCCCCGTAATTTTTTTTCAAGACAACTGTCAAATGTCTATTTCAATTCTACGCAGAAGAGGCTTCCCAGGCTTTCAAAGCAGAGTTCAGTATGACAGATCCTATTAAATAAAGAAAAAAATATAACTAAAATTCTTATGTTCTTTTAAACTCTATTTTATAGTAAAGCAAGTTAGTTCTTCCACTTTAGGAAGATTCCCACAACTAATGTGTTTACCAAGAACTTAATTTTATATAAGCTATGGAGGTATAGATATTTACTTGCCTGAACTGGAAAAATTTCTTGTGCTTATTTCTTCTACGTCAGGGTAAGAACACAAACCAAGTATCTTGAATTCCAGTCATCCAAGAGGTCTAGCAGCTCTACAGATAAACAAAATAATACAACAACTGTATTTACCCATTGCATAAATTCAAATGTATATGCTTCCATGCATTATAATCCTAGCTAGAAAAAAAAAATCAGTATTTAGTCAATAGCCTTTTTACTGTAGTGATAAATTCTCGGTTCCCATGCTTTGCTTCTATCTTAAGATGCTCACAGGGTCAGAACAGGACAGAAATGAAAGTGCTGAGGTACAAGGATGTCCTGTACTCACACTAAAGGACATGGGTTTTAGAACTGAAAAGCCAGCTGGAGAGCACAAGCACAGCAGTCAATAACTTGCACCACACAACTGCAACCCTTTGCAGTAAGGGTCTGTTTAGCCATTTTCACGCAGCTTCTCATACCACATTCACTCTGAAAGCTTTTTCCACAAACAGCAAATTCCCAAAGTCACACCTAACTGCACCTGTGAAGATAACAAAACAAATTCTAGCATCTAACCCACAGGAACAGCACAGGAGAGTTCATTTGGCAGCTGTTCTTTTACCTATAAACGAGCAGCAATAGTGCCCTCTGTAAACCTGGGAAGGGAATTCCAGCTGAAGCTGCGAATAACCTCCCTGGCTGCCCCAGTTGTCTAGAGACTGACTAAAGGTTTTGACATGCAAACAAGCTGTCAGGATTTAAACAGGTTCTTCATAGGCCACTGTCTTCTGAACACTCACTGAAGATTTCTCCTGAAATCAGGGGCCACCAGAGACCTTAAACTTCAGAACTGTTTCCAACCATCAAAGTAAAACACACTAGGAGAGGTTATTCCTTTCTGCATCTCTGGAAAAAAAACCAACCAACCAACCAACCAACAAAAAATAAACACCAAAACTGCTGAACAGGATCAGTTCTCAATTCAGCTGGACCACAGTCAGATCTGAACCATTAGCTGAGAGTGAAAAGAAAAAAAGCACTATATGGGGCTTGGTCTCAAGGAAATTATGCCTAATCCTCAATTTTGAAAGGGCAGAATAAGCCCTAAAGAACAATGATTTATGTCACTCTCAAAACCCTTGCTCTTGAGCAATTACGTACAGGTATTTCCATAAAAATTTTGTTTTGTTATAATCACTAGAACATTGCGATATCCCTTCTTTAATCCCATTGGCCCTAACAATAGCTCAAGGCTAGAAATTACCCTGGTTTTATTTATTGGTTTTTATCTAAAGAACTCCGAAAGACTTTAAGATACACTCAGCTCATAGCTTTCATACAAGGCAGCTCAATCCCAGGGCAATAGGCACAAGCCAGCTTTATCATAGAAAGCAAGTAGCCTTCCAGACTTAAAGGAAGATCTCTAACACACAAATCCACCATTATTTCTCCCACTCCAATAGTAATTGCCAATACTTATTTTTATTAAAATTCTATGAGCCAAGTTCAGCAGCAGCACAAACAGGCAGATGGGGAAAATTTAATGCAATTTAACAAGAGCAAGTGTAGAGTCTTGCATCTGGGCAAGAACAACACCAGGTTCCAGTACTGACCCAACACCAGTTGGGTACTGACCTGTTGGAGAGTAGCGTAGGGGAGAGGGACCTGGGGGTCCTGGTGGACAGCAGGATGACCATGAGCCAGCACTGTGCCCTCGTGGCCAAGAAGGCCAATGGCATCCTGGGGT
>WKFP01014798.1:578209-593101 GCA_011057875.1 Pterocles orientalis | reverse complement strand
CACTTGAATATGAGAAAAAACTTCTTTACAGTAAGGGTGACAGAGCACTGGAACAGGCTGCCCAGAGAGGTTGTGGAGTCTCCTTCTCTGGAGACATTCAAAGCCTGCCTGGATGCGTTCCTGTGCAATCTGATCTAGGTGTTCCTGCTCCGGCAGGGGGATTGGACTAGATGATCTTTCGAGGTCCCTTCCAATCCCTAACATTCTGTGATTCCGTGAAAGTAGTAACATTGTGTTTAGAGACATATTGTATAGGTGGCTTGTTATATTCAGGTTTATTTTACCTTGGGCCCTACTTGAAGCAGGACGTTGCAGAACCTTGGTAAAGAAGCCCTGCTGCATCAGTTGTTAATGAACTGTTGCAAACTTCAAAGGCAATTAAGAAAAGGGAACAATGCATGCTATCCAATCACTGTAATGAAGAGGAAACCATCATAAACCATAATATACACCATTTCCCTTAACTGCACAGTCAACTACCAACAAGTTATCACGCTCATTTTGAGAAGATAGACAAAACCAAGCTGAAGATACTGCTCTATCTGCAGAAACAAGAAAACGGGTTAGGCCTAGGACGAAAAGCCTGGTTTGAGTTATTTGCCTAGCATCCTAGAGGCAGAGTTCTAGTTCTCCAGATCATCACTCCACTGGCTTAGACATGAGATCATCCTATCTTTTCCTACAACCCCCGCCTCATTTATTTCAACATTTGCAGGAAATACATTTGTGCTCCTGCAAACAGTCTCTTTGACTACTGAGCCATCATGAATCCCCAAGAGTCATCCATTCTCCATGTTAAACGAGGCAAGGATCATGCAGACAGAAAAATATGCTATCACGTAATTCACAACAGTATCACAAATGCACATGCACAAACTGGGAGCTAAAGACATACAGGCAGAGTCTGAACAGGCAGAAGAGGGCCAGCAAACAAGTAGACCCTGATGCAATACACAAAGCCTAAGATCCTGGTTTCCCCAACAGCTGCAACCAACAGCATGACAAATCCCAGCCCTAGGCATGCTGGTATTACTCCAAATCAGAGCTCTTGGTTTGCTGTCTTACTCAGTCTTTCAGGATGTGACAAACAGAGGTAGGTACCCAAAGACAGGTATCCAGAACCATTTCAGACATGAGAGCGCACTTGAGGCACCCTTGGACTGACAGATGGACAAGGTATCCATGCTCTGCCAGGAGACAGCAGGACATCTGAAGTGGTAGCAGACATCTACATTTATGTGACTTAAAAGCCTATGTCCTTTACAGCAGAGTTAATTCAAATCAGAGTTTCATGACCCTAACATAATGACACCACACCCTTTGCAGGTTTCCATTATATTAATAATGGAGTTAGGGTTAAACTCAATATATTCCTGTACCTAGAAGTGTTAGCATGGCAGAGAAGCCAAAATACAAAACAGAAGCTACTTAAACTCAAGACCCACAAAGAAAGTCTTGAAAAATGTTTACTTCAAACATCTGCACTAAGTGGAGTTCTGATCCCAAAATTATCTCACTTAACACTGCCACTGTACACTGTTCATCCCACAAAGCCTACTGTGAAAATCATCAGCTAATTAAGGACCGTATCACAAGCACATACAAAGAACTGAACTCAAGTTGAAGCTGGTGCCAGGCCAACCTTGACAGATTGCAGGGGAAGCAGTGCCTCTGAGCAGAGCTTCAAGGCTGCTTTAATGTTATTTACACATATTGTTGAGTTTCCCTGATATCTGGCGGTATTGCATCGTCTGTGAACAGTGCTGTCCCAGGGCTGACAGCATTCCTTCCTAAAGGACCAGCAAAGCGCTGTGTGGGCAGTGCCTCTGCAGCAACACCAGCATCCATTCTGTCAGTTCTTACTCTATCACCAAAATGAACTCAGCTGGCCAGCCTGATTAACAATATATTTCTCGATGTTTTAGTGACAAATGTCCGTGTTTACAAATTGTCTAAGTTTACAAAACACCATAGCAAACAGAGCCTCTTGAAGAGGCCACAGTTTAGCTTGGTCACGTAATACAGAGACAGCTTTCTGCTAAATTCCCAAGTCTCACTTTTACCCAAAAGCAAACTCTACTTTGGTCAGCCCAAGGCCATTTAATTGTTAGGCACAGTTTCAGCCATGCAAAGTAACAAGCTATTAGAGGACAGGTAGGTCACCATTTAAAACCAAGCCTCTCCAATCTGAGCTCATTTTCACTTGAGGTGACAGATGGAAATGGATAAGGGATTGTCATCTCTAAAGACTAACATTAACAGAGCAGCTCCACAAAAAAGAAGTTACACAGACTACTGGAATGTTTTGATTCTCAGTGTTGATCCAGTAAATTCCTACAGATAATTCTGCTTTACAGGAGATGTTGAGGACAAAGGACAAGAAGAATAATGAGATTTTCCCACTTCATGCTGTGTATGAGCTTACTCCACAGTTAGTCTCACTGAGCGGAAGAGCTCTGAAAATGAGTACATCAAAGTATAAATAAATATCACCACCAGAATACATCCTCAAGATTGTAAGAAAAATCATAAAAGAGAGATTGTTTATATCAAGCTGGCCAATTCTTCATAAAAATCAAAGACATGGACAATTAAAAAAAGTGAGCAAGTATGACTCACCAGTACAGTCACTAATGCTCAATCTAATACGATAAGAGCAAGGGGTACAGAATAACCTAAGTATTGACTCAGACTTTTGGCATGAATGTCACCATCCATTTTTATTAAATCAGATTACAGAATTTTATTTGGTTACAGATTGATCCTGTGATTGTATAACAGAAATAACAAATAATCTGTTTCGACATTATTTCGCCTAGCATCCTGGAAAAAAAATCACTGTAATATTTCTAAATTTAGTCCTTCCCACACAAGAAACCAGGTTTGCCTCTTACTCTATGTAGAGCACCCATCACTCCATTTTCATAAAAAATGAAAAAGTATATGCTTTGCTGATGTGCAATGACTGTTCTTCCCATGCCCTGCTATGAGAGCATGGGTGGAAGGAAGGAAAAAAAAAGGCAGAAAAAGCAAAAAGCTCAACCTTTGTGCCATATTTTTGGAGGATGCTCTGGGATGAAGTTTAGCAAGGAAGTTAACACAGCATAATAACTAGACAGGAGATTTTAAGATTGAGAAACCACATCTGACTTCCTGCTAAAGAGGACGTAGTAGATTAAAAAGATTGTGAATCTCTTTCTGAAGATGACCTGTCAGCCTATAAGCAATTACTGAAACTACAGGGGATGGGGAGTAACTACGGTTTCCTTTCAATGAAAGGAGAGAGCTATAAAATACTCTAGCAGGGATGAAACTCCAGAAACATCATGGAAATCTTGAGCAAGGTAAATTTACACCTTATCTAGTGCTGGAGGCTACTTTAGAGGCCAAAAGCAAGGCAAACAAGAGTGGTAGTAAAATAAGGCCAGTTCTCTAAATATCACTGCCTGGTACCAGCTGCAGAACTCCATGTTACAGTAACCTCCCGTAACAGAAGGCAAGACTTGGTGAGTCAGGGGAGATCAGATGTGCTCTCATAATAAACTTAAGTTGGACTTGGTCCAAGAGAAAAAAAAAAATATCCCTATCTTACATTCTGCAAGGAATGACCTTACCAACAGAAATATTCAGGAGGCTAGAAGCATTCCTGCATGAATACCCACAGCTATTGCACATGGGTCACAGAAGTTCCCAGCACAGCTCGTGTCCAGCCAAGTACTCTTTTCTCCACGAACACTAATTACAGGCCTGAAGGAAAAGACAACTGATTCAGGGTGTGATGGCTTATCTTACAATTACACTGCTTACACAAAGAACAGTTAACAAGAAACCCTCAATGCAACAGTTTGTGAGAGGTTATGAGAAAAAGCCATGTCACTGTACATTATTTTACAGTATGGTGAACTTACAGGAATATCAGCAAGTGGAATTGAGTCAATTCAAAGTAAGGAGTTAATTTATTCTGAGAATGAGAGAGTTTCGTAATACCTTTATGTAACTCATTTCCAACATCATATATTTTACTTCAGTTGAAATGGCAACAGAAATAAAAACCCTCGAATGCAAAAAAGAAAAAGCTCAGCCAACAGACTCCAAGAATATTCTTTAAAAATGGCAAAGATCACTGTCTTTTTTCTGCAGAAATCCAAGCCAGAAGACAGATAATTTAAATGGCAGAGTCAAAATTTGTCAAAAAAACTTCAAGCAGTAGATCAGTAATCCTCGCTGCGTAGGTCAGACTCCCTGTAGCTTACACAGGAGCCAGCTAACCTGTTTTTCCAGCAAAAAGGCCAAAAACCAAGGACGAATGTCAAAAATTCAATGCAAGTTCCATGAAAAAGAATTATTAAGATATATTTCCCATAAAAACAGTTACAGTATACTAGTCAAGTCCAACTATTATTTAAATAATTTCAAGAAGATCATCTATGCAGGCTGTTATATATATGCTGCAATGAAAAAAAAAAGCAAGATTAAAAAAATACCCAACATTTCCATACATTAGGATTTTGGAATTTAGTTATTCCACAAATTAACTTTTTATGTATGACAGTTATTAGTTTAAGGGTATTCTTACTCTTGGCAGCCCAACTTAAAGCAGCGGAGAACAAAAAAAGCTCACACTTCAGCTTCAAGATAATGGGTGCCCCAAGTACCTGGAATGTTTGAAATGTTGAGTCAAGCCCTCTGAAATGGAAAAACTTAATACCAGTGGCAGCTCTAAAAGTGTTGCCAAACATGCAAACACTTAAATAACAACTTCTAAAATTAAGTGATATACATCTCAAGTGCAACACCTGACTGGCCAGAGTTGTTTGCTAAATATATCCCTTTAAGCTTAGGTGAAGTGAAGAAAAGAAAAAACTTCCCTGTACTTCATTCTTACCTGGATCTCTGGCAAAACTTTCCATTTCCTCTACTGTGCTGCAGTGTGCTGGCCAAAAGCTGTTGCCTGCCAAAACTTCCAGGAACCCCCTTTAAGAAGATTCACTGGTACTGTGGAAAGGACTGTTGCTGAATGTTTTAGGGCACTAGATTTAGACTCCAAAGATCTCAACTCAGATCCCTCACTCTCCTTTGGTGACAACAGGGATGTCATCCAACTTCTAAATATTTCTGAGTCTTTTAAAAATGTTATTAAAAGAAAAAGAGTTTGTTCTTACGTATCTTTAACTTATGTGTGCCTTCATTCCTTCCTTTGCTTCCCAGCTGTAAAACAGGCATGGTTTAAAATAAAGTTTTATTTTAAAGTTTATTCTAATATTTTCCCCTAAGTGTTTATGTTTGACTTTTTGGGGAGGAAAAACTGATGCAATGCATGCAAAGCTGCCCGATGCTCTCGGGCTTCAATTCTAGATGCCAATCCTTCCCCATTACCGTTATGCAGTGGTTACACACAAAAGAACAACCACAACAAGAGCTAAAAAAGCAAAGAGCTGGTGAAATTAACAGGCTTCTGTTCAGGTAACACATGTCAACAACAAAAATTCAGCTGATAGCCAGGCAAACATCTCCTTTAAATATCTTTTTTATTTTTGTTTTCAATTCCATTAGTATCCAGAGCAAATCAGCCAAACTGCCTTTTTTTTCCTCCATGAATTCCCTGGCATTTCAGTGCCAGCTGTAACACAAGCCAGCACACACACAGCCTCCTGTCATGATGCTGCTGCAGCGATGGAGAAAGAAGTGCACACAAAAGGTGTTTAGTCATCTTACACTCAGTGTCTGTACAGCATGACTCAGCACTACAACTTTCATGTGCTGGTTTTGGACTATTTACTCAAAATAGGAGCTCTGGTCACTGTCTGCAATGAAGGTGACAATTGTGCTGCACTTCCTTTGGTCTATACGGTCATAACATTAAAAGCATGACACAGCAGTTAAAGTGACTCAAGGAAATTTGTCAGGACTTTCTAGTAAAAGTAAGTCATGAACAAATTTCTGACACCGAGATTTTTAAGTGATGTGAGTAAAATTGATATGGAAATATTCTATGGCTATATTGCCAGGCTAGAGTCCGAGTAATATAAATGTATGTTTTACATAAAAACACCTAGACAAAGGCAAATATATACATCCCTACTGCATGTATTACATTCTTGAAGGGAGAGACTAAGTGGTAAACTTATATGATTACAGATTTCTTTGCATTTTTCATAAATAAATAATTTTATAATCAACTGATTTAATAAATAAATACCAGACCTAGCAGGATAGCCCAGCTGCCGTACCCATTTTCTTAAAGTCATCTGCAACAAGAAGCGCATCAATACCAGTGGTCTTCATCTTGTATCTAACGCCAGGCTCCCACACAAAGCCAAACAGCCTTGGGCAAAGCCTGCCTGACCCCACAAAGCCAAGCCTCTAGCCAGAGACCTTCAGTTCAGGATTTGAGCAGCTACAAAAAAGCTCCTGAGTTACCAGCTTGTGTTTGAAGCCCAACTTACATCAGCAAAGCATTTACTCAGGAGTTTTGATTTTCTCTGTTAATTGAAGACTGTTGCAGCTCCTCCACAGTCCTCCTCTCCCAGCTGGAGAGGGCAAGCAGCAAGCTATCTTCCTGCTCAGTGATGTTCAAAGCAGTGGCACATTGTTCTGCCCCTTCTTGAGCTTCTTCTTTCTGTACCATGCCTCTCAACTTTTCTGAAGCTCTCTGTTCCGCAGTCATCGCTGCCATCCATGCTTCAGTCAACAAATGCCTGTGCCTGTTCTTTTCCCAGGGCTACAGTGGCAGCATCAAGAGGGCTTGAATTTTCCGCTCTACCATTTCCGCTGAGTTCAGAGTAACAACAGCCAAAATGCCAAGCTACTGCAAGAGCTCTAGTGCAATCTCTCTGCTGATTTAGGAAGAAATCTTTGAATTGAGTGATGCTTTGATTCCTTTCTAGACAACTACCTCAAGTGCTGCTGTTAACAGCTCAGCCAAGCCCTGAGAGGATGAGGGGAAGGATCTAAGCTACCATTAATCAATGCACAGTACCACCTAAGGCTTTGGATATAGGTTAAAACTGAAAATAACATTTTGATTCAATATAAAATTTTCCAGTAATTTTATTTATGATAAGCAAGAAGAAACATCAAACATTACTGTAATCTGATTCTACTGGTACCAAGAGGTTAGCTACACCAATGGTCACACAAAACAAACAAAAACCACAAAACTAACAGAGGAGTAACTGCTAGCTATCCAGACCTTAAATGTGGCCCTCAGGAACGCAATACAAACAACCTAATTCACTAAGGAACCACAAACGATGACTCAAGAAAGTAAATGGACAGCAAAGTCAGGAAGAAACCCCTAATTTACATATTCCCTTGTTAAAACAGCTTTGCAAAATTAGGGACATAAGGGGGACTTTTCATGCTCCTCTCTGAGGCATAGAGGATTGGTCAGCCAGAGAAAGTTCAGCAAAACTTAGGTGAACTATGACTAGTCTCTTACCAAACTGTCTAGGCTTTTAGTTTAACTATTTCTTAAGACTGAGGGCTTACCACCTCCCTTGCCAACTCAAACTCTCTCTCAGCACATTAAAAAACTGGTTGATGTGCCCGCTCTGCGCTGCCAAGGAAATGACTGCAGGTCAGAGGAATACACAGTGGAGATGTTCGAGCACTTCCAGACAAGAGTTTTGTTCAGAAAAATGGCAATTTGTCAAAGCAAAAAAGCTATCATTAGAAAACTACAGCAGTTTTAATAAAACCCTTTAGTAGAATTTAATCACATTTATACTCAAAACTGAAATAAATTCCGAATAGCCAGCCTGTATGTGGCCAGGATTCTCTCAGCTGGGGGAGACTAACGTTCACCTTCCCACACTATTCATTTCAGAGCAAGCATATGAATTTTGGTTTCCCTCATCCCCAATGCTTGTTCTTTCCCATGCCCTTCATTTACACATAGTGAGCAATACCAAGAAGCAGGACTGCCCCACAATCACCTATATATTCTGCTCCAGCACACAAAAAATGCCAGGTCAAACTCTTCATCTAAGCTATGCAGCCAACAGGTTGGTCACTGCTCTCCTCCTGCACACCCCAGTGTATCAGCCAGCACTGTCCTGCTCCGCTCTACTTAGCACCATCGTTTTTTCCCAAGCTTCTTTCAGAAACATTTATACAGCTTTACAGCTCATCATAGACATACTTATAACAGTGATCTTAAAGAGAAGCAGCAACTGGAGGGAGAAGCCAGGCTCGGTTCATATGCTCCTCCTTACTTGGCATTCACTGGTGAAAAAAAACTTTTACAAGCAAAAAAACCTATTTTCCCCTCCACTTTAGCCATAACAGACATCTGTTTCACAGTTTCATTATTTCATTTCCCAAACTGCAAGAGATAATCCTCAGAAGCACACAAAAGCCAAAAAATACCCCCAAACCACCAAACCTGAAAATCCCATGCCTTAATTTTTTTTCCCCCCCAAACACCACCTAATAAAATTCTTAACAACTATAGTGGGAATTTGTTTTCACAACACTGTGGATTTGGGAGGGGAGAATGTCTAAAGTGACATTCCGAGACATGGTTTCTGGGGTTTTTTTTTCTTTTCTTTTTTTACACATGGTTTTGACTCATATTTTACTTCATGGCTAGGAAGAAGCTATTTAATTTCTCTATATCAAGAACACCCTTATAAAAATTATAGCCATGCTCAGTAGGCTACAGTAGAGTTGAAGTGCTCATTAAATTAATAAATTTGACATTATGTGAAAAAGCAATTTAAGTATAAAAAGCAAAATAATACTTGGAAGTGTGTCATAGTTAAATGTAATCAGTCACCTACCAGAAAGGTCTGTGTGAGCACGTGCTATTCAAAGAGGAAAATGCCAGAGAAATGCAAGATGCTGGCAGATTTTGCAATTAGAAAGAAAAGAAAAAAAACACATGCAAATGGCTTTCATTACTATCAGCACAGACATCACACCAATTTCCTACAGGAATCTTAAACTGCCTGGTTAAAAAAAAAAACAGTCTGCAAGTATCATTGCTGAACACACACACGTGCATAAAAATAAACTGGACACAAGAAAAGCTAGGACTTGCTTCCTAGTGTCTTCCTTTCCAATGTTGTACAAACCACTACTCTCACTTGTCTTGAAGTTTTTCACTAGCGCTGTCCTTGATTCCTACTGGCAGGGTTTTGGTTACATGAAGGAAAAAGTATCTTTCCACATAAGATGACAGTCCAGAAACACCATGGTTGGGAAAACTTGGCAGACTCAGGCCTCTATCAAAAGCTAAAGGGGTGTTGCACCTACTGCTACAGCTATAATCTCATTGTCAGTCCTCTTTGGATGAGGAGGAAAAAGGATACAAACAAAACAGCAACAAAAGAATGGCTAGTTTCCTATTTTCTAGACATTGCCTAGATCAAGGTACCATCACTATTCCAGTCGTTCATTTAAGAAGGCATCTATATTTATGAAACTTTTAAGAATACAACTGCCTCAAAAGTGCATTATCTTTTCGAATTCTCCATCACAGGTTACTTTTAAAAGATGGTACACAAGAGTAACAACAAGAAGACTTCCTATTAGTGACATTCTAAAGGTCTACAGTTACCTTCTCCCCAAAAGGCTTTGAACTTCTGTGGTTTTTTTCTAACAGAACTACAATGTTAGGCAGCAGCTGCCAGTTTTGCATGTTTAGTTCAAAGGCACAATTCTTTTGATAGAGCATGCAAAGCAATGGTTCAGGCCACAGCGAGAGCTTCTCCCTGTTTGGTACAACTGCCCACCAGTGTTGTTTATTTTCCCACTGACGTTAATGGGTTTTGGAACAAGCCAAAATGAATCCTCTACTTGGGGACATGTATTTTTAGCATCTAATTGACAATGCAGTAAGTTAAACGCATGAGAAATACAGTTCTAGTAGTTAAGCCCCATTTACAGTCTATACCCTGGAGACTAGACAGAGTAACAAAGAGGGAAAGAAAAAAAACAAACACACAGAACTGAAAAAAAACCCTCACCCCACACTTAACCTACAAGGCTTTCCAAAAGCCAAATCTTTCTGCTAAATAACCTGGCCAATGCAATGGGCCAGACAGGATGAGACAGCCTGTACCAATGCATTCACCACACTTCTCACTCCATCATCTCCATCCATCCCAACATTCCACTCACCAGTCCTGTTCATCGTGCCCATCTTCTAAAATGCAATCCCTGGGGGGCTGTGACTGCCACTTTTTACAATAAATACACATTTCTACAGATCTTATTACAACCTCTGTGTGTGTGCACAATTAAATACATAACATTATAACCACTGTAAATATCAGAGGGGAATTTATTACAAAAGCGCACATTCCTACAGATCTTGGCTAAGGATACAAGCACCATTGTAACTGTCTGATAATACCAGTAGGAAACAAAGTAAAAGTTTTACTGATTTATATTGAGATCGTTTTAAGGAAAACCTTAGATTGATATCAAAGATGAGTCAGATCCATGGCTTTAGTATCAGATAACCACAAAAACACAAAGTGACTGAGTCAAATAATGTACAGTTCTTAACTACGTGGAAGCTTTTGACATTACATTTTCTGTCTCCTTTCAAAATCTGCATATGTAGGGATGGAAGTTGGAATGATGGAGAGACAAGGATTCTTGTTGCAAACAGCTTACTTTACATTCCAAAAAATAAGCTTTTAGCACCCTAAGGCGGTGAAAATTCACAATGAGCATCATTTATTTTAGTACTTAAGCCTGTAAGTGTCTGCCAAAGTAATTTTGTTATCAGCAGATAAAAAGAAGCACTTTAATCTTTGTGCTTCATCTGTGCTTAGCTAGCAGAGAGAAAGAAGAGCTCCTATCATATAATTTATGTGGCCTGTTGGATATCTGCTGCAGGATCACACTAATTTTATCCTGGAAGCACCTGTTTTTCCTCCAGGGATTACTTGAAGAGTTTGGGCAACCACTGACACATCAACTTCTGCAACGCCTGTATCTGTCAGTCTAGATCCCAAAAGCTTCTGTCACTACATATGCTGACAGTCTTGGAAGCTCCAGCATACAAGCAAAAGCATGAGCCAACATGGAAAGTGTCATATCAGTGACTTTCTTTCTGGTAAAGGAAAAAGTACTGGCAGAAAAACTGCTGTGTCCGTGCCCCTTCCCACCCGCCAACTGATACAGGACCAACTCGGGCTTCAGAGCTACCACTGGTGACAGCCCATGGATTTCATTATGAACATTAGAGAAAATGAGTAAAATCTGTACACTGACAGCCCCACCATCTATCAACTTATGCCTAATATTTTTTTCCCTCACCAGCACTGTGTTTTATTTTCTATAGAAATAATCTCGTTCTGTACAATACTTTCCTTAGAAAGATCAGTTAGCTCTTCAGCTTGAAAGTCCACCAATTCTCTCTTGCAGTATTGCTACAATATTTACCATTTTTTAAAAAACTAGACTGAAGTTTAAACCTTCATTAGTTACTTTTATTTTCCCCACAATCTGTTTAAAAAAAGTATTTCTTCAGAGCTTCTTGCTGCTTTGTTTGCTCCTGCTTTGTGGACCATGTGCACGTGTCCTAGAGACCACCTCCCATTCCTGCACCATGGGCTGAGTAATGCTGCTCCAGACATTGACACACAGGCTACTGGAAATTGGTACAGTCAGGAAATTCATATCATTTCTGTGAGGTAAACAGTAAATGAAAGCCCTCAGGAAAGTCTGAATACCAGCCTGGGGTTTGGGTTGTTGTTTGTTTGTTTTTTTTTTAAAAAAAAAAGAGAGAGAGTTCTTTTGAAAATATTCTTACTACATCACATTATTATAACCTAGGGCAGTGATGAAATCATTTCCATTACTAAGACAGGTTCTGGGATTTGTTTATCAGACTAGTGAGAAAGACATATCACTGAGGCATGGCAAACACACAGAGTTCATCACCTCTCAGAAAGATGATAGCCAGTTCTGCTGCCACTGCCCATGAAATCAAAGAGAAATCCTTCCACGGATTACATGCAGCTTCTGTTTAGAAAGAGGCAAGTGAAACAAAAACAGACCAGATGTAAACTCAATTTTAAAATGTGTCTAGTGACTGGTCCCCCAGACTTTACCTAGGATCTGAAACACCAGCTGAACCAGAGCTGCAGGAAGGTACTTGATTTTATTGCTTAAACCATCTCCAGATGACAAGTCACTGATATTTTTGACATGTACTTGTCTTTAGAGGAAACACTGAAATGTAGGCTTTCCCAATGTGAAGTAAACCATTAGTCAAAAATTCAGTTTTGCTCCCTCAAGATCATTCCCCCTCTTAGAACACTGCCCTGAAGGACAAAGACACTTTGATCCACATCAGTATTCTGTATCAGGTAAAGAATAAATTTAAACTTAGTCTCCCACCTCTCACCTTCACACACTAACCATGGGCCACACCATACTCAGCTTCTACCCGTTGTGCTAGAAAGTTTCCATGGGAAACTAAGTATTTTCTCATATTTTATAGTCAGTTTTCATATGCTTACACTTCTGGGTACAAGAAGACAGCTCCTTCTCTGGCTGCTACACAAGTCTATCCCTGATATCTTCCAGCCCAAGCCAGTCAATTAACTCAGTTTGAATTCACAGTTCAAGTCTCTGGAACAGCTTTGGTTCAAGTGACAATGCTGTCCTCTTCCAACCTATACAGTAGCCACTAAAGTTGTCACACACCTGAATATTGCATGTCAATTAAAATAGGCTCAAACAGAACCATTTTCTATTACTCCCAAAGTGATGTGCACCTGGAAAGTCATTGCTACATCACACTGGGTTCAGTCCCTTGGTACTGTCAGGAAAACACGCCAAGAAAGAGTGCAGAGGTTACCCAAAATGCCTGCAAAGCCTGCTGAACAGCTTTGCAGGAATACTTCTGAAAAAAGTAACCAGGGCTCACTCCGTACCCTTTATTTTTCCCCTCTGTACAACAAAAAGCTATGAACTGAAATATACTATGGCAAAAAGCACATTGGCTGAAACATTACCTCTTCTAGCTATTTTAGGCCAGCTCACCAAAGAAAACTATTCAGCGTATCACGAAAATTCAAGAAGTCATCTTATGATAGCTATGTTCAACAAAATACATTCAAGTTAAAATGAAATCAAGTGTGCAACCTTAGTGAAGTAGCAGCATTGGATTTATTTTTCTTTTTTTATTATGTCTATTCTTCTAAGAAAAAGAAGTCACAAACAGCACTTGGTGCCAAGAGTTGAACTGGTATTTTTCCAGTGCAGATTAACCAGCCATGCAGGAGGGGATTAAATTATATGATTCAAGCATAAACAAGTATTTCCATTTATCTTTTATTATGTAACCCTGTCAGAGCAGAACAAAAGAGTGCAGAAAGGTGGTGATACAGTGACAATGTGGAGATTTTGAGAGACACCATGGAGAGGAGCACTTAACTCCACACTGTCTATTCAAAACTTTCCCACTAACAAGAAGAAAATAAACTAAACACATCAGTTTTAGATTCACATTTTCTCTCTGCAATTCTTATCAGACTGAACAACTCTTGGTAACCACAAAGAAGCTGATCCTATGCAGCAACTTTCTCATTCCATATCTGAGCCTACTGAAGTGCAAAAGGCCATCTTCCTGCCAGCAACATCCACTGCAGTTAGAAATCCTACCCACACCATTGCTCCTCACTTAGGATTATCTTTATCTAGTTTCAGAGACCACAGACCTTCATCTGCAAGGAGCCTCCAAATTGAAAGTTTCACACTGCGCAGTGCAGGTGGCTGAAGGGATTTTCCTCAAAGGTATGACACAAGGTGGCAACACACAAGCTCTGCAGGGGTCCCCCAGCCAACACGCTGCAGCCCCAGCAGCTCTGGTTCACAGCCCAGCACCATAATTCAAACCCGCTGGCACTGGCTGCTGGCAGAAACACGACCAACTTTGTACCAATGCAAACCCCTCAGCTGCCAGGGGGAAGCACAGCCCCCAGCACAGGAACTGGTCACACCACAGAGGCTGCAGCTTCTCCGAACGATG
This sequence comes from Pterocles orientalis, assembly GCA_011057875.1. Lineage (NCBI taxonomy): Eukaryota > Metazoa > Chordata > Aves > Pterocliformes > Pteroclidae > Pterocles > Pterocles orientalis. The sequence continues at coordinate 579,105 of WKFP01014798.1, read as the reverse complement.
CAGCAGGACTGACCAGAAGTCAGCCAGGAAGAGAAACAGTGAGTGTGCAAGTGTGTTCCCAAAGAGGAACGCGTAACCCCATGCAAACAAGGGACAACGGTCTGCAATCGCACTTCTAATATACACTAATGGATACCCACTATAAGTCACAAACACAAACTCTTACGTACATTTTTTTTTTCATATCAAGCCCAAAAGAAAAGCCTCTGTTGCAGACATTTGGTGACATTTTTCCTGAGCAGATGCAGCGTTTTACTTCCCGATAAATTTCAAAATGGATTGCTTCATCACACGTACTACGCAAGGGCAAGTGATGGCTGAGTTCACAGAAACCACTGCCAACACCAGTCCCGGTGACACTGGGCCACGGCAAGCACGACCCAGCCACCCCCAGGCTGAGGGGCTGGGGACGAGGAAGGCGGTTGATGCAACCTTCGCAGCCCCTCCTTCCCTGTGCTGCACCATCACCGCGGCCGTGCCCGCAGCCCTCTCGCGGCGCTGCTCTGACACACGTGGCGACCGTTCCGCGCGCTTTTTCACCTCCCTCTGCCTTTCTTTTACCTCATACAGCCTCATTTTACGTGCCCATGTGTTTGGGGAGTGCGGGCGCCGGACAACGACGGGGTTTGTGACCGAAAGGCGAGCGGACAGACCACCTCCCGCGGCACACGGCCGGCAGGTGGCAGGTGCCTGAGGCGGTGCCCGCGGGCAGACACCGCTCCGCGCCCCCGGCCCCAGCCGCCCTTCCCGCTCGCCGCAGCGCCCCTCACAGAGGGGGGCTTGCCCAGCCGCCTGCCCTGCCGCGGAGAAGGGCCGCCGGCACCCAGGGGCGGGCAAGGGGGGCTCGGCGGCGCTCCCCACGACCATCACGCTCCAGCCGCACCCCCCCCCCCCCC
>WKFP01014798.1:434964-578189 GCA_011057875.1 Pterocles orientalis | reverse complement strand
AGCCGCCTCAGACCCCCGCACACTGCCTGCCCCGCGGGCTACCCCCCGCCCTGTCAGCCCAGCCTTCCCCTCCCGCCCCGCGGACGAGCCGCTGTGGAGCGCGTAGGAAGGAGGCACCGCGCTTACGGTTGCGCGGGGTCCGGCGGGCGCGGCCGTCCCTCGCGGCGGGGGCCTGGTGCCGTTCCCCATTGCGGGCATTCGGCACTTTTCACCGCGCGGCGGGGGAGGCGCCAGCCGTCAGCTGACCGCCGCCTCTTAAGGAGGCCTGAGGCGCCGGCCGGCCGGCCAGGGCGGCTGTGGGGAGGGTAAACGGTGGGATTTGCACGGGTTTCGGCACGGCTTGCTGCCTTCGGCCGCTCAGGGGACACGCACGGAGATGGCGGAGCGGCGGGCAGGCTCCGCGGAGGGGAAGATCAGCCTCGAGGAGCGGCGGGCAGCCTTAAGGGCGACCTGCCCGCCCAGGGGCCGCGGCCCGCGCTCCCGTGAGGAGAGGCGCGGTGGCAGGCGGGCTGGGCTGGGCTGGGCTGGGCGGGCGGCGGTGCCGCCCCTCCCTTCCCTGAATTGGGAAAAAAGGCATCAAAGCGTGAGAGCAGCTGAACGGGGGTATGCCCTCATCGATGGGCACCTGCGAGGTGTCTGTGCTCTGGTCCGCATCGAAATCCTCCAGCTCAGGGAGAAGAAAGTGTCTGCGGTGGAGAATGGGACTTTGACGTTGGTGTTTCACCCGCCTCAGGCTTAGCGAAGGCGGAGCAGCCGAGCCGGCGCACGCAGGGAGCTGCCTGCTGGCTGCCAGGTGCTGCTCCCCTCACCTCAGCGGTGCTGAGGGTGTTGGCGGGAACCGCGCCGCCACCCCGCCTCCCTGCAGTGCTGCCGCAGGCCTCTCGCCCGGCACACGCCGGGTCAGAACTCGCGTGTTCTGGAGGAGATGGGGTGGGTCTGGGTCCTTTTTAATGTCACCACAGTCATTTCTATTAATTCTATCGCTTTTGTGAAGATTTATGGTGACCTTCAAGTTCTCTTCCACGTTTTTGCTGTTTTGCTTTAAAAGGATTTAAAATTGAAGTATGTTGAAATATGCTGAAGTATATTTATAAATTGAAGTACTGTATTGTTTGCTGCATTATTAACACCCCCCAAAAAAGTATTTCCCACCTGGGTTTGTGGACTTGGCAGTGAGTCAGTGGGAGAACTTGCCAGGCTTGAGGCGCAGCTGCTGCTCACACCTAACTAGTGCTCTCAGCAGGTCTCTGAGAAGCCAGCTCTTCTCTAGAGGCACCAAAAGGCAAGACCAAGTCTCACTTTGATGTTGACGTCAAGCTTTTTCCAAATACCCAGTTTTAAGTCTTATGACAGAATTTGCTGGGGCTTTGCATGTACTTAGTGTCTAAAGAGGAACTCACTTCTTTGAAAAATGTGGCCAGAAAAAAAGCAGAGATAAAAGAAAAAAAAAAAGCTTCAATGACTCAACTAGGACCTCCTCAAAGCACAGAAAACCAAAGGGTACGCTTCCACAAGTGAGAGGTGAAGAAATGGCATTCACATTCTGCTAACAAGGTTCCTTAATGCATAGTAGACTGGTAGCCACAATTAGAGGACAGCAAGCCACTCCTCAGTGCAAAGCAATGCAAGCCAGAAACCTCATTTTTTCCATCATCTTACTGGTCTCCTGCTATGATGCACTGCAAGAGCTGAGCAACTCTGGCCATTACTTTTAACCTAGTTTTACTGTCTCATCTTGTAAGGAAAAAAGACATGGTAGGAAAGTGCTGTCCTGTAAGCGCTGTCACAAAGAAGGGCAAGTTTATGTTTAAAAAGGAAACCTAGGGCTGCCAGCTCAGAAAGCAGTTATTGATGTGGACAGCCTCTTCACCCACTGCCTCATCGTGCCTATTTGAGGGAACATTGACCAGAAAAATGCAGCAAACCACAACGGTGTCATTATTCAGGTCCTTTTGACTTCCACATCCACTACTGTCTGAAGAGATCACCATCAACTTGTCTTTTGGTAGGAAAGGACTCTTAAAGTGTGCCAGAAGAGCTCAGTAATGGACTTAAGACATGTAGAAATGACAAAAGGAGTGAAGGATTGCTCTTAGCAAGTTAGTTACTTTCTTCCCTTTGACTGGTGATTGATTAGCAAAGCTGAGGTTATGGCCATATTTCCTGTGCTCTAAATTCACCAAGTTTTCTTATTTTGTAATGCTGAGGACATGTATTATATACTGCTGAGCACTGGAGAGGCAGTTTCCAGAAGCTGTGTGTGTCTCAGAGGTGACCCACCAGTCCAGCGCAGATATGAGCTGTGTTCCTAAGGGTCTTGTTGCTCAACTTTCTCCCAGGCACCTCTGTCCTGGCACAGTCCTGCTCCAGCCACATACAAACTTCTGCAGAGCCACGTGTTGCTCACAGGCCTGATTAGCTGTCCCTGAACTGTGCCAAGGAAGGGTTATCTGCAAACCAAGGCTTAATCTCAAACTCTCTTTCTTGGCAGTTTACATTTATGCAAAATACGCTTCTTGGCTTATGGCTCTGGTTATATTCTTTTTTTGTGGTTTTACAAATGCAAAAATGCAAAAATTAACACAAACCCCCAAAAACAGGGGAACTCCAGTACTTCCATCAAAATTCCCTGACTTATTTCTGAGTAGCAAAAGTCTGATTTCTCCCTCTCCACAGAAAGAACACAGACTCTTGATAAGCAGCTGACTAACTAGCGAGCAAAAATTCTTCTTCCCTTCTTTTGACGCAAGAAGAAATGAAAAGCTTTCTTTTACATTATGACTGTTCCTGTTATTTCATATAATGTTATGAAAGTTATTTTTGGTCTTAATACTGTTTCTTCAAGAAAATTATGGGTAGGGTTTCATGACTTTTTTTTTTTCCCATGACAGAACGAAGTTTAGCAGATGCCTTCCCCCATCTCTCATTCTTCCCCACACACTGCAGGTCCTTACTCACCTGTTTTAAGATTTTGTGGGGTGCCTCATCAACTAATCTCTGAATGATATGGGGTTAAGAAACCTCCTTCCTTTCTCTTTTATGTGAAGTTGTTTGGTTTTTTTTAATATCAGACTATTTCAGCCCACTAACAACTACCTGCTGCTGCTGTTCGTTCTGCAGTACCCCACATTGTGAGATGTCACTTCTGCGCTTCACTGATCACGCGTCCTGTATATACGTTTTGATCTGCCAAAGCCCCCAGACCACGAGCTGCCTCCTTAGCTTTTCTCCCCAGCAGCGGCTGGTCCGCCGTGGAAACAAGCCATGAACTGTGGTCAGGCAATTAGAGGGTGTGGAAAACGACATTGTGAAGTACAAAGCAGACAAAGGTCTTTTCTGAAGCAGACTTGTAAGGGAAGCTATGACAAATTAGAGGCCATTTTAGTGTGCTGCTTGTGAGCGTCAAAGCTCAGACAACAACTTTAGGCAAACCACGGAAAAGCAAGACTGGGCATATCAGGACAAACAAGCAACTAAGTAAACAAAAAGGGATATTTTGTCGGATGCTTAACACAAACCCAGTATTTTCTTCCAGTCATCTTTAAGCACAGACATTTCAGGATGTATCAGAAAAAAATCACTTTTTGATCAGGCTTACAAGCCCCAGCGTGTAAGGAACATAGGGGAACACCTGATCCTCATTCCTGAGGCCTCCAGGAGGCCTGAGACATTTGCTCATCAGGATAAAATCTCTCTCCTTCTGTGGTGAAAACAATTTAGTCCATCGTATATAATATCATAGAGGGGGGAAATTGTAAATCTTGCTTTGAAGATTGCTTCTACTGAAAAATAGCGATTTGCTTATCAGTGGCATAATCTGAAACAGGCTGTCTGGGTCCCTGCTGAATGCTGGATTCTCAGCTAGCAGCAGCTATCCAAGTGCCTCCTATCATTGACATTTGGCAGAATAAATGCACTCTTAATTTCCAGTTTGCTCCTCTAAGACAATTTATCAGACATACCAGTACAGCAGAAAACTGAAATTTCCTCTGAGTCAGTTCGTGTCTGCACTGACTCCCCCACATCCACATGCAAACATTTCCCCTATCACTTAAAAAATAACTAATCATTCCGGAGGACTTTCCACTGCGAAATGAGGAAAATTTGCACTCAAAGGGAATTCTGCTCAGGTGTCTGATTCCTTGGCAGACCCCTTCTTTCTGGCCCTCTTTCCACCTACGTGGTGGTTTTCTGGGGTTGTGGCCAAGTCTCCCGTGGCAGTTATGGAAACAAACATGAAGTGCTAAAATAACATCAGGTTTCAGACACAATCCTGCGATCCTGAAATATCTTCTGAGAGTTTGAGGTCCAGCACATTGGGTGAAACCTTCATATTAAGGAAGAAGTTAGTCTCTGTAATTGTCTGCTATTATATCTATTATGTCTGACCTGATAAAATGATAGGATTGTAAGATAACTCAGGCTGGAAGGGACCTCAAGAGGTTTCTGGTCCAACCTCCTGCTCAAAGCAGGGGCAGCTCTGGGGTCAGACCATGTTGCCCAGGGCTTGATCAGCGAAAACTTAAAAACCTCCGAGGACAGAGATGGCACAGCCTCTCTGGACAGCCTGTGCCATGGCTGGGCTGTCATTGTGGAAGAAGAGTTTCTCTTTAGATCCATTCTCTACCTCTCTTCTTTCAACTCATGCCCATCGTCTAAGGTCTCCCCATCACACACCACTGTCAAGGACCTGGCTCCCTCTTCTCCATCCCCTCCCTGAAGGCAGAGCTGCTGTATGTCAGATCCTGAACAGGGTGACCAGCCCTGTCTATCACAAAGCGACACATCACTTGGATTCCCCCCAAATCAGTTCAACCCGAAGGGCCAGCTGACTGCTCCGCACAGCCCGTTTGTGAACTACCAGGTCAGTTTAAGTAATCCCACAGCAGCTGATGTTTCAAGGTAGTTTTACATTATTTAAAACTCATCCGTGGTATTGCCAGCCTCTTTGCCACATGCTTGACAGGAAAATCTCACGACTTTTCAACAGATTAGAATAATTATACACTAAGGCTGGTCTTATTTATACTAGGACCATTTAGAAGCATTCATTTTAAAGGAGATGAGTACGGGACCAAATATTTTTGTTAAATTATACAATGGAGTATCATTTACATTATACAAGTAAATAAAGTTGCCTCAGTCTAAATAAAAATCAGTCACAATAAGAAGCAATAGGCAAAAAAATATCATTTTAACAACATGAATTCTATGGAGTGCATTATTCTGAAAATCTGCTGTTCTCACTGTAATTTCTCACCTTCCTTCTTGCCCAGTATCTTGTCTTCAACTGTGACCAGTAGTGGGACTTAAGGTAAAAATGCAGGAACCAGAAAGGGTGTAATGTGCTCATTTTTTTTTGCCCAAGAGCAACGTGCAGATTAGGGATTTCCTCCCCTTGCAGTTGCACCAGGACCATGATTTTTAAGTAGCTATCTGGGGACCTATCTTTTATCATATCTGTGTAATCTTTTTGATGGAATACCTTCCTATGTCTAGACACAATTTGAGTCTATAGAACACTTTGTTTGTATGTCTACAGGTTGGTCATTTATTGGCTGAAGGTGAGTTTTCATGTTGTAAGTAGCAGGGGGTAATTTCCTATATACCTTTTCTAAATCACCAATCTCTTGCAGACTTTTGTCTGTCACCTTTTTTCCAAGCTGAAGAATCCATGGTTATTTAGTTTTTTTCTTGAGGTGCATAAGTCACTGGGCTTTCATTTACATTTTCTGTCTTCTGTCGTAAGATGGCTGAGTAGAATGACATGCGTCATTCAAAACATGGGCTAACTGTGAGTTCATACAGTAACAATGCTTTTGCCTGTTTTCTGTTTCTTTCCTAACTCTTTTTAACTTCCTTTTGCTGACTGCTGAGCCAGACACAGTGATGACTGACTCTCCTTCCTAAGCAGCAATACTGAATTTGGATCTACCTGTCTGTATATGTACTGCAGTTCCATAATAATAATAATTCTGCTAGCTGCAAAGCCAGTTCCTTCACTATCAAACCTTTTTTTAGCCTGAATTAATATATTATAAAGCACAGAATCCAGCAGGAGATTCCACTGGTTATCGCTCTCTTTTACGAAAACTGAACGCTCCTTCCTATCCTTTAGATATAGTTTAATATTTCCTGGGGAGAAGGAAGAACTCACTGGTCTAGAAGTCTCAGCTCTGCACTACAACCATCGTTAAAAAGATCAGTAGTACAACAGATGCTGGCCTCGCAGTGGAACTGAATCAAGGGATAGCTACACACACCAAAATTAGCACAAGATTTTGCTACATGAGCTACACTTATATTTGTGTTATCAGTCTGTTCAAAAATTCTTTTACTAGGACTTTTCCTCTAACCCCATCCTGTGAAGAATGGCTCCACTGTGGGAATCTCATTGACTTCTCTGCTGTGGAGGATGGATGCATTAAATTTATTTCAATTTCCTACAATTTGCTATCATCCTTGAGTGCTCCTGTTACACCTTGCATGCATCTAAAGGAACAGAAAAAGACAGTGTAAACAGAAAACTATAAGAAATACGTCTCAGTTTGAAATTGAAACTAAAAATCAATAGATCTGAAAAAACTGCATCAACACAGAGATCAAAAAAAGTTAAGTCGACCCCACTACTAAACAGCAGAGTGGTTCAAAATATTCAAACCAAAATACCCAGCAGCTTGGAAGGCCACGTCAGTGAAAAGCAGAGAAGTACACATTGGGACTGTACTCTGTTCACCTCAGCAATAACAAGAATATGAATATAGGGCATTCAGGGACTTCACCACATCCCATCCTTCACAGTCAAGCTCCTTCTGACAAACCTTTGTTCATGGAAGTTGTCCAAATAAAGAAAACACTATTACTCTTGGGAATAAGTACTTGCAGGACTCACTGCTTATTCTGTCTTTTGCAAGTGTTTTGTGTGCAAAGAGACTTATGGAAAACAACATGATCCAAAAAAAAAAAAAAAAAAAAAAAGGGATTTTTAGAAATAAGTTTCTAACATTCACAGTGTGGAGCAGCTGTAATACTTGCTGTGCTTGACTGGATAGTCCTGGGGAGGGCTAAGGCTCACACATGTATCACAAGAAAACTGAAAGGAACCCATAGTTTGTGTTTGAGACACTTTTCAGGAGATAAAATATTTCTGCTAAAAAGCTGCAGGTAGTATTTGGACAACCTTGTTTGCCCTTTCAGAATTATTGCATAATAAATATTCTCTCGACACGCTATTATAACGTCACGGGTCACTGGTTTTCTGCATACTTCATTCAGGTTCTTCAAAGGCAACACTCCAGTTAAAGGGTAACTTGCACATTTCCTCTCCTAAATGAGTGCATTTCTGTTACAATTTCCTTCGTGTGTGTGTGTGCGTGTGTATATGATAGCCAAGATTCTCATTGTATTATTTACGACAAAATTTCCACTATTGCAACATACCACTGTAAGCAAATCTCCAATGTTTCATTTTGGCATTCATTTTTCTTTTGAAGTATATTTTTAAGTCTTTCTCCTTTTGCAGTAAAGAAATCTGTTTCAATCAAACATTTAAAATACTCCAGAAATGTCTTTCTTATTCAGATTACTACAACTCTGTAGTGGAGCTACTTGCTCAGGCAGTTGAGAAAGTGAAAATGTGTGACAATAAGAAGGTTAAGCATTTTTTCAGCTGCATCCCCTTCAATGAACATTTCAACTCCAGTCTCTGCTGCTGTCTTTGTCACTTAAGCCCGGATTTCCAATTTATCCTGTATGCTAAAGGAATTTTTTTTCACAATGTCCGTTACTCTTCTGCTTCTCCTTTGACTAAAATCAATCTGAGCTTTGCTGTGACCACAAGAAAAGACTCAACACCCGTATCAGAAATTATAATAGAAACCTAGGAGCAGTGAAAATCTCAGGTGCTATTTCCAACGAGTGCCGCCTGCTAAAAAGCAGGGAATTCTCCAGGGAGTGCTCACCGCCCAGGAATCCAGGTGTGACAGCTCGATGTTAAGAAACTCTTGAGAAATATGTTTGCTGAGTATTGCATCTTCTGCTGACAAATTGTGCTTTAATCTATTCGGGTTATTTTGTCTTCCTTCTCCTGGTTGTTAGTTCATTTGTCCATAAACTAAGTTAGACATTAAAAAAACCTACAGCAAAGACCAATATGAGAAACTACACTAGGCAGAGAAGTGGCTTTATTTTTTAATATGTTCTAATATTAAGTAAAGCTCCTAGATACCATTAAAACTCTCCAGCTATCAGGAAACCTTAATTCATTTAATGCCCTAAATCTACTATATTATTATGACAAAAGCAAAGCACATAAAAATATTCCCTAACCACAAAGAAACACTCCGTAAAACAAGTTAAACTCAAATAGGAAATTGTTCTCCCAGTAAGAGTTACAGACTCGCAGTCCTTTTCCATTACAAGGAACCTAAGACACTCTGGTGTAGAGGCTGAATTTGAATCTTCAAAATCCTTCCAGAGCAGCTGAACCTCAATGTACAAATGCTCTCTGGTACCAAACATCTAAAAATCAAAAAATAAGTCTTGTATGGACCAATCTCCCAACCTGCAATTTTTAAAGCTTGGGAAGCTTTGAGTCCAAATTTGCAGAATACACCCCTAAGTGAACAGTTTTTACATTTGCAGAGTGAGAAAATGGTATATTTTTCTGGCTTGTTTTTGTTTTGCACTATAAGGAACAGATCATCTGGAAATTAAATATGTCTCGAAAGTTTGCCTTAATATTTAAATAAAAACAAGAAAATGAGGAGCCAGCTGTTTCTCAGAGATTATACAGACTTACACATCTCTCACTGAGAAACTACGAAATCCTTTATTTATCTTACAAATGGTCAAAGGCACTCCAGAATAAGAAGAAACCTGAAGACTTCTCACTATTTGAAAGCTGATTTTTTGAGTTGCTGTAACTTATCAAATTGATCCTGGCAGTTAATTTGATGTACTGTTATGAATATTTCCGTTCTTTATTTCTGAGGCAAAGTATTCTGATGATTAAAGACATCTGCTCCCAGAAATGGCTGGAAACCATTAAGACCAAACAAACATCACCAACATCACCCCACCCAGCAGCAATCTGTCACTCTCCTCAAAATAACAAACTGACGGCCAACTTTGCAAGCAGAAGTTAGGAAATAGAAGTAAAACCTGGAAATACCCAAAGCAACCAACACAGAGAGCAACACAGAAGAGCTGATAAATTCAGAAATACTTTTTTACAATTCTACAGACAAACCTGAGCAACCCAACATAGCAAGAAAAAAAATCTGTATTTCATGTCTCAGAACCTGGGGCTTGGGCATATCTTGATTTGCCTTTTTGCACAACTTTGAGTTACAAATATACTTTGGGTAATTTCCTATACCTTCCCTCATTCTCTTAAACTTTAATTTATTATTTTAATTCTAGAGATAGTCTCTAATCAGGAACTTCAGCAGCAGAAGCTATTGCAGCCTGCAAGCAGACTGACACGCAATGTGCTTTGTTCCATTGCTTCAGTACTAGAGGAGAGCGAAAGTTTCTGGGGTCAGATTAATTTTTTTTTTCCTTCCAAGAGTTGTCATTTCTATTATTAGCTACCATCTTGTTATTGGAGTTGTTAGGCTTCCACCAAGCCTCAGGCCGCAGGGTTACTGACCTCCAAAGGCACAGCTAGCAAATGTGTTTCTCCAAATAGTTTAGTCTAGAGAGACGAGAAGCGGAAGGAGCACTGAGCAGTGCCAGGTGCCAAACCGACTAGTCTAAGACTGGAACAGTCCACCAGTAACAGCACGGAGCGGGTCACCTCGCCCCAGTCTTCCATCCCTACTGCTGCTGCTCAAGTCTGTACGGGGCAGGAAAAGGCTTTCAGCCCTGTGAACCCTGTTCTGCAGCTCTAACGATGTGTGCTCTGCACTGGGATGCAGTGATCTGGGGGGATCCATTGTAGCTAAATGAATAAAGAATTACAATCTCTGTGATGGCTGATTCCTAAATAAACATGGATTGTGCCTTAGGCTTTTCACTTGTTAAATCCTACAGTAATGAAGAGTACCCTCCAATTTAGAATCAGTTAGTTTTTTTCTCAAATAAGAAAATTGTGGAGATCCCTACAAGAAGGTCCAAATACTAAGTGAACTCAGAGATTAGAGAAATACATGAACGATACGTCCGTGTGCAGCTGTTAAATGCAATGTTACAGGCACTACCTCAGCCTCAGTGAGTTCTTCATCCATTTCTTGCTGAATGCTGGACAAGATATTTGACCTTCTCTTATTTCTTCTCTCCAGCGCACACTACTGACCCACGCCGATGAGGCGGTAGTGAATGAAGGCATGACGATCTCATCGGATATGGCGGCTTTCTCCCCATGAGGAGAATTGGAGAAGACCAGAAAAACAGCTTTCTTGTCTGGAAAAGAACAGGCTGCTAACCTCCATTTCCATATAGACAGCCTAAATATACCAGAGGATAGCATCGCAATCTTTGAAACATCCTTTAGCTTCACACTTCATCTACTTGCCCCTTATATCATAGAATCATAGAATCATTAAGGTTGGAAAAGACCTCAAGGATCATCAAGTCCAACCCAACACCACCTAACTCACTAACCCATGTCCTTAAGCACCACATCTACACGTTTCTTCAACACCTCCAGGGCTGGTGACTCCACCACTGCCCTGGGCAGCCTGTTCCAATGCCTCATCAGTCTTGCAGTGAAGAAATTTTTTCTAATATCCAGCCTAAACCTTCCCTGGCACAACTTGAGGCCAGTTCCTCTTGTCCCATCACTTGTTACTTTAGAGAAGAGCCCAGCACCCCCCTCACTGCACCCTCCTTTCAGGCAGTTGTAGAGAGTGATGAGGTCTCCTCTCAGCCTCCGCTTTTCCAGACTAAACACCCCCAGCTCCCTCAGCCGCTCCTCGTCAGCCCTGTGCTCCAGGCCCTTCCCCAGCTCCGTTGCCCTTCTCTGGACCTGCTCCAGCCCCTCAATGTCCTTCTTGTGGTGAGGGGCCCAAAACTGACCCCAGGATTCAAGGTGCAGCCTCACCAGTGCAGAGTATGCTATCTATATGTATCACTATCTACTGGGAAAGAGTACACAGTAATTTGCCAAATAAAACAAACCTTTACACAATTTAGTAGAGGATGTTATTATTATTTGATAGAGCATAATCCCTTTTATTAATGACTAAATGGGTGCAACAGTTTAGCCCTCAGTGATTAAGTTTCTTTATATTCCTGGATGTGCCCAAATTAAATTCTCCCACGGACATAACTCTGCATTTACCAGCAGTACAACAGGGCTTACTCCTGCGAAGTTGCCAAGTAAAACAGATGAAGAAAAAATAATTACAGATGGAAGTATAAACTATATTTTTGTTAATAGGTGACAGTGGAATGTTTGGGTAAGACAATCCAGCTCGTTACTGGCAGAAGGACATGGTCTTGTGTCAGGATACTTGACGGAGCAGTCAAGTGAAAGAAACGTGAGGAAAGCAGTAGACAGACTGTGCTGGTACTCTCATAAAGCCTCCACTGAAGAATTATTATGGTAACAAGAAACTCAAGCGTGTACGTTATTAGAAACAGTAAAGATGCAGAAAATAAAAGAGAACAAAGCAGTTCTTATGCCTGAGATGTTTCCAGAATTTATCTTTTCTCTGTTCCACCTCCTATTTGGCGAGTTCTGCATAGCTGCATTTGCAAAAACAGCACTGAATACGGACCAGGTATCTCAACTGCAGTTGCATTCTTCACTTCTGGGTTTACAGACCACAGCCTTTCCTCTTTTTTTTTTTTTTTTGCTTGCTTCTTTTTGTTGTTGTTGTTTTAAACTGCAGAAGTAACATAAATCACTACCAGCCTTCAGCAAACATTGTCAAAACCCAAATCTCAGCAAGCAGAACTCTTCTTGCTAATCATCAAACTGGACTTGACGGCAAGTTCAGCACAGTTTACATCAGTATTCCCTCTAATTTGATGCCAAGAACACAAGAGCTTATTCCTGCATTACGCTTATCAGAAGAAAACTCTTGTTTCCTTGCTGGCTACCTCTTCCCCCCTTTCTCATGTGGCAGGACAGCATCCAATTCAATGAACGTAAAAATCTTCCCTGCTGCCTCTCCCCTAATGCAACAGCTTTCTGTACATTCCCAAATGAAGCTTCCTGTGTGGAAAATTATGCAAAAGCTATATAAAAATTTGAAATCCATAATCCAGCTAGCTCTGGTTCTGAATATGACTCGTTGCTGCATTTTTTTTTTATTGTGCACATATTTATCAGTGGAATTTTAATACCACATAAAAGGGCACTTAGGCTTTAAGGACTTCTGTTCCAGTCCACTTTTAAATCAGCAGAAGTATGAGGTTATAGAAGCTTCTCTAACCAGTACATCACTTAAGCCCTGTTGAAGTCCCACTGACATCAACGAAAATGAAGCATATGCTTTATTTTAATTGTATGCTTAAAGGCTGGTGTGAAGTTGGTCATAGATGGCCACCTTCTACAGTCGTTCAAAATCCTCTGGGATCTTGCATTTCCCTCAAATGAATGAATTCTTATGCTCACACTTTCATCTTTTCAAGATAAACTCCTTTCTCTGTTCTGGATGCGTAAACCATCCTAAGCCTAACCAGGAGAAATTTCTAAAGCTTGAGTAATAATTCTCAGACTTGACATTAAAACACCTCTTTTCTTATAATAAACTGTGGAAAACAAATCATTACTCTGGTTAAGGATTAATTTGCTACGTCTTTGGTTTTAAGCTTTGCCTAAGGCTGCACATTGCTCTTTCAGCCCATTATTTGTTTTAAACAACCAATTTCCTATGTGTATTTCCCTAGAATTTATTATAACACTACCAATGGGTAAAGGTCACCAAACAAATCCTTCTGCAATAAGCCTTTTCCACTCATACTCCATCTTTCCAGGTATGTTCTTAAGCCTTCTGATTTCTCTTCTGTCGGCCCATTAGGACTATAACACATCACTAAAGAACAGACACGGAATACCATAATTTCTGAAATGACTACCCAATTGGCTGATGTCACTGCGGGCAACGGGCATTTCTTGCTCTGACTAGTCTGGATGGGCATGCATCCCCTCCGGTCCCGGGCCAGCCTTGAATTCAGGCTGTCCTAACATCATAGCTCCTTGCTACCAATCACTTGAAAAAAGGCAATTAGTGTGTGTGCTGCTAACTAAAAATCCACTCTCATTGATATGGAATGCATGCTCTAAGCAGGACTGAATGAATTCTCAGCTGCTGAGGTAAAACGTTCAAATAAACTGGACCTGGAAGGGCTCTAGCAGGTGAAACCACCACTACTCAGCAGAACGGTTGTCCTCCAGAAGTCAGTTCCAGCACAATAACAGGAGGACCGGCCAAGCATGGTTGGGAAGAGGAGAGAAGAGGACATTTCTTTTCTTCCTCCTCTCGGGCCTCTTGTTAGTGCCTGCTTTGTTTCTCACTACCAGGCCACCTCCTCCCCATTCCTCATGCGCAGTTCAGCACCCTCATATATTTCCACCGCTTCACAGAGAATGTGCTGGCCTGCAAGACATCATTGGTAAAGGATGCCCTTCCTTTCATCCAGATGAATGTTTCCTCCATTACTTTGCCTGCTATTTTTAAAGACACCTGAAACTCCTCTTTCATCCTCCTGTATATACCCTTCCCATGTCCATAGAAAGTCAGCTGTCCAGGGAGTTGTCATTTAGCCAAGTTATGCAGTATATTTACCGACTTTAATACCCTCTCATAACCCAAACCTTCCAGACAAGTACCTTTTTCATTCCTGGGTCTGCTCTGAACTTCTTCCAGCTGCTTAGGAGGAAATGTCATGATCTAGGTGTAAGCGCCCTAGAAATTACTATATTCCATGCTCGAAATCACACTGGGTTGTTCTGGGCATTTGTGGCAAACACTGTGGATTGTTATACCAGAACTCCAGTGGCACAATTCTTTCCCTATTTCTCTCTTTTACTCTCTATACTTTTCAGATTATTGTCTTTTGGTTGCCAATTTTTGCAGTTCCCACCCTGAATTTCATTTTGTGCATTATCTTGATTTCTTCAGCTATTCGTTATTGCATGTTTACTTCTATGCCTTCCTGTCCTCACAACTTCTTGCCACTTAGTATCACTTCAGGCTTCTACATGTAGAGACCTCTATAACACTTCATCCATTGGAAGCTTGAAACATGCAGTAGAAGAAAACCAAAATGTATTACTGCAGCTTTCAAGTGTATGCCCTTTCCTTGAATTGCCATACATTCTAAAGAATACAATCTCATCTTGTGAAGTCACCACTAGTAATCAGTTTCCCAGTTTCAAAATAATCATAATCCTCACCAAAGCAGTTTAATCATTACCATATTTTTTCCAAATGTCCAAAATTTAATTAGCATTCACTTAGAGATAATCAACTAACTTAATAAGAACTGACTGGGTATTTACTTCTGTAAGTAAGCCATTATCACTGGTTATCTTTGATTTACTGTTCATGGACCCATCATCAGTCTACTGGAAATTTCAAGTAGTTTTGCACTTGAGATGGCAGGCTTTAATTTTTATTTCTTTTGACAATGTTTTACTTTGTTTTATAATATGCTGTCATCTCTTCAGCCACTAGTTTTGTAAAACTCCCTTAAGAAGGAATGTTAGAATTTTGGAGGGGCGGATTACTATTCCTGGGTCTAGAGTGGCATTTGTAACCCAAGCCTGAACCAAACCACACCTGGAGTTTTGAAAGTTGATTCACTTTTCAAGTCCTAAAAATACATCTCAGATCCAGACCCTTTTGCCCTATGCATTTTTGTTTTTGAAATTTTTATTCTTCAGTGTAAAAACATCAAGATGTTTAACTGTTCCTAAGAACCAAGAATTTGAAGCACGCAATTGTTACAGTTAAAACTCAGCTCAGTTTATAAATGCAGGTTAACAGTACTTGCTTTTCTTCTCAGAAAACACTGGTTGCCAAAGTGAACCTATTCTTCCTGATGTGCTCACTGAAGCTTAGGAGAATCTTGAGTAGAAATAATTCAATCCTACTCCGCACACAGCACCCTAGTTTCACGCTAGGGATACCTGTTATCAGTAGATTTTTAAGATTTTACATACACAGTACATTTTATTCATCTGCCAGGCAAGCGTAATGACTCAGAGAGAAAATACTGAGTAGTACAGCAGACACAGAGGTCATTAGCAAGGAAAAATGAGGTAGAAAAACCTAACTGCTCCTTTCCTACTAATTAAATGGAAATGGTATTTCCAATTTAAATTTAGCACTGTGGTAAAAGCTCTACAGAATTAAAAGAATCTCCAGAAGGACATCCCTGTGTTTGCACTGTGTCTTAATAGGGAACTGTTTATCCTAGCAAAGCATGCTGTTTCTCCTAGCAAAGCGCACTGTTTCTCTTTGATGCCAACTTTGACAACACCAGAAGAGCTCTGTGTGTTTTTACTGCCGTTATGCAGTGCCTCAGATTATGCTGCCCAGTGCATATGCATAGAGTCTTGAACTTCCTTCCCAAATTAGAGAAATTTCTGTGCCATTTTCTCATCTATAGATGAGAACTGATCAGATGGAAATGCAGGAGGAAAGGATGGGAAGGAAGACCAGGAAATAGATCCGCTATCATTAATTTTACCTTAGAGTGCAACGAGGCCCTGGAGCAAATGGGATCCACAGAGCACGGTGACACTTCGCAACCGTCAGCACCACACAAAGCCTCTGCATCCATGCGAGTCACTTGGTTTATTAGCTTGAAATAATCTGCATCTACATTGAGATGACCACAAGTTTCAAAACTGGTTAATTTAAAGATTTTTATCTACATTTTATCTAAAATTTTATCTACTGCTAGACCTTTCAGACAGTGCATACTGTAGATTTCTTATCCAGATTGGAATTAGGTCTAGTGTTTCAGACACACCAAATTATTTTTTCACACTGAACTGTCAGAAAATCCTGCAAGTACATGTTTATGTGGCTGAATGTGCCACATATGTAAAACCACACACTCTCTGTATCTATTTAAGTACATCTGTCCAGTATGGTATGAGCCAGTAACACGCACAAAAGCAAGGCGAACACAATGTGCATCATAGCGGATAGTATCAATTTATCACAACTAAGAAAGATAAAAGAAGCCAAAAGATAAATACTTACCAGCTGAGGTTTTCTCTATACAACTGGACCTGCTCAGGTTTAACAAATTGTTGTTAATGAAGCTGGAAGATTAAGAATGATGCTTTCCATCCGGACACTCCTCACTGTCTGGCAGCCAGCCACTCTTCCGTGTAACAGAGATGTTCCCGTGTCAGCTGACTCATCATTCTGTGAGTCCTTGTTGATGCTGGATTTAATTTTCACCTTGCTAACATTCACCAAATACTGCAAGTCTGGGGCATTTCCCCAGGACACAGTCTTGTCCAGCTCTTCACCGTGTGGAAAGATGCCTTGACTGGGTTGTCAGCTTTCTTTGCTGCTCTCTCAGATGATTTATCTGCTGGCTTGTCTTGACACCTCATAGCTTCCTAGTTGTCACCCTGCTCAGCCACTCCTCCGTCTTTGCTTGCCTGAAGGAACGGGGAAATCTGATCTTTGGGATAGTGACAGGCACATACCTAAGACATAAATGCCACTGCAATGTTTTTTGCCAAAAGAGATAGGAGATACAGCTAAAACATCTGCTAGAGGTGAGACATACATAAGTAGATAGCGAGGTATTAATAACAGGATCATAAAAGTTCAGATGGAAGTACGCTGGCTATGAGCCAGAACTGAACAAAGAGCGGTTCTACTCAGTCAATAAAATGCCAAGCAGCCGAGAGCACATGGGTAAGCAAACACAGTCATCCTGGAAGGAGAGATGTCCTCTGGATTTGTGTCTGAAAAGCCATCAAGCTGGGGCTGAGCACAGAGGTACCTAAACAAATGTTAGGATAAAACTTTCATATGTAGAGAACTTATATTAGCTTTAAAAATATTCTCAATTTTTTTCCTTCAAATATTCAGAGTACGGGATCTCCATACTGTCTTCCTCAGGGGGAGCTACTTTAGTGTCCACCACCGACTAAGCACACTTAAGACAGTTTCTCCTTAGATGCATTACTTTGAATTTCACATACCAGATTTTGCCAAGGCTGTCAGTAATCAGAAATCCGTTTGCAACTTTACATTCAACTTTAGATTCAGCTGACCTGAGTAACCAAGACAGCTGCAGACTTTGTCTCTTCACCCCTTTGGGTCCATCCTGTTGTTCACGAGTATTGAAGCCCGTGGAGCTCCCAGTAAACTTGGCTGGCAGTCAGTGGATGCACACTGATCACCCTTTTGCACTGCGGTAGGATGAGGGTGGGTTTTTTAGGAAGATTCTTTGTGATTTTCTTAGCACCAAGCAGCATAAAACAAAGACATACACATCTTCACAAAGCCAGTAAGGCCAACAAAAAGTCTTTATAGCTAAACCAGCTGCTTGATAGAAATGCAAAAGTCCACTTATTTTCAAGTACGCTACAAAATTGGTACTATTAAGCTAAGGTACAAGAGACAACATGAACAAGATGTAACAGAACCAGAAAGCAGCATCAGTCAGAGTGGTGGTGCTAACCTGTGGTTCCCCACTGATGCTCTTGACCACCAGGATCTCACCTGGATTGCACAGACCTGGCTACAGCAGGAACGCACTGCACAGACTCTGAGCAGAGCTCTCTCTTAGCAAGAACCATCCAGCATCCAAGCAACCCCATGGACTACCAAGCTCCATCTTCCCTGTAAGTTATGAGAAGTAAGAACAGATGACCTTCCACATCGAGGCTGCATTTTGTCAGTTATGTGCAGTTTACTCTCAGGTGATTTTTCATTATAAAGTCTGAGTAGAATTAACTGTGCGTGCAGGAAGGCAGCACAATACATCCAGATGTGGCAAACGGCTATCGCACAGAAACATAGCTGTCACCAGGAAGAGCTTCAGCATCTCTTGGATTTTGCAATAAGCTGAAATAGACGGCAAGTGTGAGCCACAGGCCCAGTGCTATCACTTCAACTGGTGATCCAAGGGAGTGGGTGGACCCCAGCCCCTGAAGTGAGGTGCTCTGACCCGACCTTGTGTGCCACCTAGTGCTGCTATCAGAAAACAAATACCCCACATTAGCCAGAAAGCTGAGTCATTAAATCACCCTACACCTCTCCAAGGCGTATCAGGCACAGTGTTCACCTACATTTTACATTTAGACTATTTGAGCACTTCTCAATAAATTTTCTACACATACAATTATTTTTGCAGATCTCTTCTCAGCATGCATTAAGAGCAACCTGGAAATTTATCTTAGTGGAAAATGTGTAAAGAGGACCAATCTGATGAGCATGAATCACACCTAATGTCCTGCGTTTACAAACAAAAGCCTTCAATTCATCTTGTTAGGGAGTTTTTCTGCACTTTATAACACCAGAGACTCCCACTGACACTGCAATCCAGGTATGTTAAATCCTGCAGGAGCTCAGAAGAGTGCCCCTGCCCAGAAGACAAGGCAAGGGTGACAAGCAAGTCCTGTTCTGCTGTCACATTTCACAATTTGGCACTGGAGCCTGAATGATTCTCAGAAGGTTACACATGAAGCTAATGGCAAAAACTTAATTTTAATCTCAAAGTCATCCTTCTTCCAGTTCTAGAAGAACGGTTTCACTTGTCCTGGTTGTTACACTTCTTCAGAGATCTCTTTGTTAAGGCTTAGCACCATAATGCTGTGCCTCACATGAAAAAGGCAAGCATGGAAATTTGTGACCAACTAGAAACACACAAAACAATTATTCACTTCCTAGTATTGTGCTTTCGTTTAAATAAAGCCCTGGGTTTTTTTCCAGATCTGTTAGAATAAGTGAGACGCTTGGTTCAAAATAACAGAAGCTTTGAGACCATGATCAGGTCAAGATTTGACAACATTCATACAATCAATATGTTCCTATGCTATTAATAGAGAAGAAAGCAATGGTTTTGCTCTTTAAGAATACACATGTCCTTAAGCGTCTATCTCTAACCATAAACACACAACATAAATGTCTACGAGTGGTGTACAGAAATACATAGATGCGTCTTCACCCTCCTCTAAACTGAAAGGGTCACGAGTTGGAACAGCAGCAGCACACAAAAATCTGTAACATAATACATGTACCTACATTAGCTTTGTTCTGAGTTTTGTGTTAGTAGCTTAAAAAAACCAACCACCTCCCATTCAATTTTCTCACGTTTAGCTATTTCTACAGCTTCCCCAGCAGGATCACACTGGAACTGACTCCCATTTTTCTTACCCTTCTAGAGATACATGGCTTTTCAGAGCTAAGGCTGTCAGTCCAAGCCAGCATTGATTAATCTGATTCAGCAAGGGAGTGTTAAATTCATGGACTAGACCATACATACTGTACACACTGTCACAATGGCAAATTCATGACTGACCACTTTTCTTCATCATAATTCTGTGTATTAAAGCCTGGGGACAAGGTCATGCCACTCTCATTGTAGCTATTTATAGGAGGTGTTTAAATCAAAGTCCTTGACAAGATCAACCTTATTTTGCCCCCACCTTTCCCATCTTTAAGTTGTAATAAGACAGCACAAAGAGAACCACTACTTCACAGAAGCTTTTTGAAAGGCATTTAAAGGCTTGGATAAGTGAAATGAATAGTAAATTTGTCATTGAAAAATTAGTATATAAACCTTTTTTTTTTTTTTCTGACAAAGGTAAAGCCTAATAAAGCCCAAATCACCCAAATAATATGTACGGAAAACTGCTGCTGCCTGTGAAAAACAGAGGGTGGGGGAAATAACACTACAGTAATAATGGATCAAAGCTCAGTGTAAGAGCTCATAGAAGCGGAAGGTGACTTTGTTTTCAAGCAAAGCTGATTTCATTTACTCGTATTCACACTCACAGGATCACAAGCACTAGGATGCATGTGGCCAAGTAGTCTGATCAGCACTCACGCACCAAGAATGTGTTTCAAGGTTGTGTGGTCACATTTCCTTCCACAACACAAAGGACAAGAGATGATGGCTATCAAGTCTTAATCGTAGCTCCTCTGTTCAGCTGGTGTTGACGAGGACGTGCTGGTTTTTAGCTATGTCTTCTTCTCTACCTTCGGGAGCTGATGTCTCTATTCTGTCAAACATCTGTGAGTCTTTATGATTTGCTCAGACGTTTTCCTCTCAATCTGGTTGCCCTGAAAAGGTATAAAGAGATGTGCTGGGCTCTTTATGCTTATATTTTTAAACTCAAGCAGATATTTATAGAACAGCATGCAGAGAGATGCCTAGCTAGACCCAACAGAGCATGGGTACAAATCATACCTGTACAATGGATCCCCAGACACCCACACCTCATCCTTTTTCAGATCTCATCATTGTCTACAACAGCAAGTATGCCAAAGGAAAACCTTCACATATTGATTTACATCTAAAATGAGTATGAAAAATGTAAGAGGCTCTCTCAGTTTAGATGACACTGCACTAGTTCACACAGGGATACTTGGGTGGGCTGTGACAACCTGCGTGTCGTTGGACCCTACTCAAGTTAGCCCTCTCCAGCTATACTCCCTGGCAAGCAGAGCAGTAATCTCTTTGGGAGCTATCAGCTGTGTGGATAAACTTTGTGTCCTCTCTCAAAAATGTTTATTTGTTTCATATTAGTTCTTTTTGTTATTTGTTTTACAACTACTTTTAATTTCCAATGTTTAGATATACTTTATTATGCCTTACACATACTTATCTAGTTGAGTTCATGAAACATAGAAAGCAGGAAATCTGGCAAGGAAAATGTTCAAGTCAGAACCTGAGAGAGGAGACAGAAGAGGGCACGTATGTATATTGCTATTCATGACTTGCACGCTCTCATGAACTTCAGCAAAAAGGGACCTGCATCATTTACATGTACACACCCGAGAGCAACCTGCTGTGTATTTTCAGTTGGCAAATATTTTGAAAACCAACATTTCTCCTTTTTGAAAAGGAAGTGGGAAGACAACAGGAGGAGAATCTACAAACAGGTTCTCTGGGCTGTGAGACAAAAGAACAGCAAGCCAAAAACGATCAACTAGCTGTGCCCATTATTTCCTAAGTCCAGTCTCTGAACTGAAGACGCTATCCCAGCTGCACAGGAATAACCCGGTGCTGCAGAGCTGGCAGTTTACCATAATCCCCAAGCTTTTCAAGAGGTAGGGTTTTCACAGCCTCTGTGAGCTGAACAGTTCTTGTAACTAGAGAAGGCAAACAATCCTCTCACACAACTCCCGTATTGTGTCACGTCATATGGACAAAAGGAGGTGGTATGAATTCAAAGAACAAGAAAGGTGGCTATCAGTACTGCAAAATTTGTATGGGTTATTTTAGGATTAACTCCCTGTACAATTTGCACGTCAATTCAAATTTGCAATCTAATTTGCCTAATGGTACTTTATTCAGTAACTAAACAAAACATTTATTTCTGTCAGTGTTGCTTACCTTAGTGTTAATTATTATCTTTTAATTTTGAAGCTAGCAAAATAAAGTTTGTTTCCTTTTTTCTTTCCCAGAGGTGTTCATATGTATCTTCTCCCTTCACCGCAATACCCAACAGGTATACTAACTCTCAAAATAAGCGTTTTCAGTTTTTTTGTCTCACTGGAAAAAGCTAAAAGGAGGGAGAAAAGGAGATTTCAGTTATCTGCTCCTTTTTGTACAGAAGTCAACAAAATAACGACTCATTTTCTCAAATTAGCAGGAACAGAGAGTTAACTTTTGAAGTGGTATTTATTTCAGCAAATAAATCAGCTCTTGGACAATTAAATCCGTCAAATGAATCAAGCACAAATTAACATCAAATATACTGGCAGCTTCTTGTTCCATAAATTTTGTGAGCACAAGAGGAATCCTTCAAATCCTCCATCCAGTGCAAGGCATATTGAAATGCTTTACACCGGTCCTTACACAAATCCATGAAAGTCAGTTTGGAAGCTCTTCGGCCACAGCTCATCTTGTATCTGAAAAACCATGCAGCACTGCCATGCCACGAAAGCCCTCCTGCTCTAGATGTGCTCTTAGACATAAAATAAGAGCAAGTTTTCTCCAAATCTGTCTGTCCAGCTTCTGTTTTTCATGGTTTCCAAACTGCCTGTTGCCTTCCAGCATTGAGTCAAACAACTGAAAAAACATAAGCTGTGCTCATAAAAAACATCTCAGGGGAGCCACACTTCTAATCTATGACAGATGCATGGAACGAGCAGAGGGTGAGTCTGTATGCCAGGCTGGACTAAAATACTTACAGCTCTTGTCAAAACAAAGCACTTTGTGTTTACTCAGGAAAAAGCACTGTGCTGTATTTTAAACAAAAATTATGCAAATGTGGAACTCACTGTTTGCCAAAAGCTTCAAATATACCCTTTGAAAGCTGGCTATGAATATCTATACAGCAGGGATCGCTATATTTCAAGATGTGGTCTGTAGCTTTCCTAGCAGTGCTCCTGTTCATGAATGCCTAACCTTGGGCACAGCTGGGGTTAAAGCTCGGGGCTGAGCACTCCACCCCAAAACCAGGACTGCTACTGCTATTGACCCCAGACACTGGTAGTTCAAAAAGACAGTTAAAAACGGCTATATGAAATGTGAAGTTCACAGTGAGAGAAAAAGATTCACCTCAAAACAAGGATATAGCTATGCCAAATGGAAAAGCCTGTTTTTAATCTACAGGAGGTTAACAATTTATTAATATTTTAGTTAAGCATCTGAGCAAGAAGGAACAGTTTAGCAAGAGGAAAATTAAAATTCTCCTAATTAAGCTGGAATTAGAACACCCTGGTAAGGGGAGGTTTTGAGACTTTCACCTGGATGAAATCCTGACAGGCTTAGGGTATAAAATGAAACACATTATCCCAATCAACGCTACTTTTGATGACTGCGAGCGTAAGGTTATAGTTTTTGTGTAGGAACTGGTTCCCAAGTCACCGTTAGGTTAAGCATTATCCAGCTGACGGGCTGGTAGCAGTGTAAGAGACCTTTTGGATTTGATCTAAAGAGAGAGTGCTGCATACAGGCATGTTTCACCGCTGTTTGCCACAACATTTGAACTGTCCAAATTTTGAAGTTGTGCCCAAGTTCTTTATTTCACATTAATCTTTCACTGCTTTGTGCTGAGGAGAACTTCCAGGTAATTGGCAAACACTCCAATATTCCATCCCCAGGATAAGCCTCACAGAGTATCCAAAACACCGCAACGTAAATCTCCACGGAGCTGCAGAGGCTTGTTTGGGACGGGTAACAAACCAACTGATACCGTAATACTGTATGCAGAGTGATGTGCAACAAATAGAAGAAGGACGTTACCTGGATTACCTACTAATTCCTGCTGTGCAAAGTGCTTTCCATTTGTTGGGGTTTTTTCTTGCCCATTCAGTATTGCTCGGAGTGTGACAATATAATATATGACTTCTCACAGTATTGCCTTTATGTCATTTACATTCATTAGTGTTAAAGAGCAGGGGGTAAGGAGCCTTAGGCAAGGGGGCTAATCATTCCTACCAGCCAAGTGAAACGACAAAATGTTCTACACATAAATATTTCTCCTATTTCCTACCCTCTGGAAAGTCTATAAACCTTTCAAATCCCCAAAAGCTAAGTTACAACACCGAAGAACTACTTTGTGTGAAACACTCCAAATTTAATTGATCTGGGCAGGAGCGCCAGCTATTTCAAATGAGTTCACCGAGAGGAAGTTCATAAGGTCTTGCTTGCACACATCCCCACTTCCATCACCAGCTACCCCGAGATGCCAGCGGGCCTGACCCAGAATCATCCAAGTTCAGCGGGTGCAGGAGAGAGGGTGGAGGAACCTTCGGAGCGGTGTCTGTCTGTGGTTAGCACGAGCCATGTGTGGGAGCGATTTGCATAGGAGCTATGGCCCTTCCCTGCAAACATCCAGTCAAGAGGAAGGACACCCACGGCAGAGTGTCGAGCATTTTGTTCCCAGGAGGAGCTGGAACTCTTAAGGAGCTGCAGGCAAAGGAGAAAAGCTCGCAGGGAGCCAGCAGGGAATGGTAATGCCCATCGGCCCCGCTGACCTGGAAACCACAGAAGGCCTATCACAAGGCTGCGATAGCCTTTGCCATGGTCTGAAACCAGTCACTTCAAAGGAACTGGTGGTGGCTCAAAGCAGCACTCAAAGCTGGTGGGGGCACCAGCACAAAATTAGCTCCCCAGACAGAACTCTCTAATGGTGAAATACACCCTGCTATTTCCATCCAAACCTGGCCACAAGCCGAAGCTGAGGGCTGGCTGGCCTGAGGTCTCTGGCAACTCTCTCCAAAACAACCCCGGGAAAATTGCCATATGAAATGAAAACCCAAAATAGCATGCATTGCCAGAACATGTTGCAAAACCCTCATTTGCTTAATGAGCTACCTGTGAGGAGCACACAGCAAGGCACAGAGTGGCACCAGCACAGAATTTCCACAGCTGGTGGAAACAACCGAACAAGACAAGCTGAAATGTTTTCAGTTGGGTTTGTACGATTTATCTTCTCTTCATTGAGCGATAGGATGAGAAATAAACCCAAAACTATTTTAGTGACCACCTCCGGATAAACAGAAAAATAGTGGAAGAGACCCACATCAATATTAAACCAAATTTACAATTGCTCCACAAAGAAACACCATCAAAATTCATTATACAGGACAAAACATGGGGAGTACAATAATAAAAACTGTTCACAAGATCACATGCATCACTCTTACGAACACTAATGAGATGTTCAGCTAGATATGAGTTAGCCCTTTAACCTGCATGCTGCCAATTCAGTATCTGGAACAAATAAACACATCCCCTCTTCTGAGAAAACATCCTTTCAGGAGGTATTCCCTCATTTTGGTTTTTGCACAGGGGTGTTCCTACAGGCAAGAGGTGCTCTGTGGCAGTGCAGTTTGCTGGATTCTGGTTCACTAACACACACAAATAGAAAAGGCAAGTGGATGATGTTCCTTTTGCAGCACACGGGCTGAAACCTGTAACAGAGCTCAAGCACCAAAAGGAAATGTCAGATGTTTTCCCTGGCAGATACTAAACCAGCTGGGCTGTGGGTCTGATCTCTTACAGCCACTGCAGTGTTCGTATCTCCTTCATTATTCTCTATTTTTATATTTTTTATCATTAGACATTTTGCCTAATTGAAAATTGTAGGGAATATAAATTAAAAACTGAGACTTTATTACCTGATGAGTATCGCAATGGCATTATTTCTCCCAGAGGCTTGCTTTTAAGCCCAGCAAGCCAGACGGTTTTTTATGCCATTACATAATCAGCCATCTCAAAAAGCACTAAAGCATTTAAACAATTTCTAAATTATTTGCCTTTGCTTAGAGTCATATGTCTTGGCAAGACATAACATGATGTGATGTCTCCTTCACAATCATCTCTGAAAAAGCAGGAGTTTCTCCAGATTTTCTCTCCTGAGCCATACATTTTCTTGGCAGAATCTTCCTGGGTTAAAACTCTTGTTCCGACCTGAGTAGTTTAACTTGCAATAATTCTTAAAGTGCCTTCAGTTCCCACTGGTAACTATGAATAATTACAGCAAGTTACCCACTTACTTGAGTTTCTAAAGGCCTTTTAAGGAAAAGGATTGTGGAGAAGAGTTTTTATCTGGTCTCCTGAGTCCTTTTCCCTCACCAATTACCAGCTCAATATCATTTCAGCCTTTTTATTTCTTACTTTCTTCCTATTTCTTTTTAATCGGAAGAGTATGTTGGAAGTGAGGCAAAGTGACAAGCCACTACAAGAATATTGGAAAACACTCCTGATTTGGTTCTGGAAATTGAGATGACTAGAAAGGAAACTTGGAAGTTTGGGTAGCCTGCACTGGACACGACCTGCTCCAGGAACCTCCCCACCCCGGTGCAAGCTATTACTATAATTTGTGAGGGCACAGTCCACTGTCCGTCCCAAAGAGCTGCCATGAGATTTGTGTCATGGAACATTTTTGTTTGTCTGACACCGGATGACTCCTCCAGCCTTCCAGCTGTGAAGAGCTAGACTCAGTTTTAATGAACTCAACGTCTTAATATCAACATTTTAATGCACATCTAGTCCTCAATGAAAAATACAGCTTGATGGCATCTTCTTCTGAGGGCTCTGAGTGAAGGCTCACAAGAAGAAGTTGCAGAGTGGAGCTGCCACCTTCTCACCGCACTGAATGTCACCACTTAACAAACTGTGTTTGATCATACCACAGCCCCCAATGGAGTTACTTTAAAATGAATTTGGTGACCACAGTACAGCAGCATCCCAGCAACCAACACAACAACCTCTGCAATACTTGCAAAGCAGCACTTGAAAACTGGAGGATAAGTTGAGGACAGTTCACGCTTCCACGGACTCGCACAGAAATCAATCCCCACTGAATGCTATTATATGCACTGTGGGTGTACCCACCTCATGAGAGTCTGTTGTTGATCACCAAAGTCCAATCATATATTGCAAATGTACAAGCCCTAAAACTACTGCACTGTGCACATAAGCTTGCACAATTATTATGCAGATGTGAAGTTCACACATATATGGAGCACTTATTGTGATATATTAGACCTTGATGAAAACTCATAGCTAAGAGAGTGGAAAATCATGATGAGATGTTACACTTGCACACTTAAAATTGTAAAAGTATCCCGATACTTGTATTAAGCATTGCTTTAAGGACAGAAGATCACAATGAACTGGCTGAGTTAATAAATCCATCTTTGCACAGTCACTGGCGATCATGTACCTCTAGAGACTGGAAGTGCCCACAGAACGGTATCACTCTGCACAGCCTCACACATCAAAGCCTTCCAGGAAAAAATTTAGCATCCCATCATTAGAACATTAGAACAAGTTACAGTTATATGTGGACTATACACATAGTGTATGTAGTTTTATATGTGGATAAGTGTTTTAAGTGGAGTTAAATTCAATCGTCTGTTCAGTAAACACTATCACAGTTTGTTTTATGCAGTTTATGCTGAAGTGCTGCTGCTTTTTTCCTTTCTTCTCCTCTGTCAAATGATTATATCTGAGATACAATATCCATCTCCATAACAAAAGACTGGGTTTCAGCTACATGACAAAGGAGCAATTGTATCACATCCTGGTTCAGCTCCTATATTTAAGCATTTGATGGATACACCCATGAATATCATATCTACAGGATCTGTGAACTTCTTTTAGTGAAAGACAGCTCACCTTGCGAAATGATGAATTCTCAGAAAACCTTACAAAACCCTGCAGAGCGGAGGTTACTAGATGGAACTGCAGTTTTTACACTGTTGCAAATTGATCTGGTAAATGGTCTAGCAGGAAAAAAAAATCTTCTTTGCAGAAATGTTTACTTTCTGTAAACTGAACAAGAAAACAGATTAACGAATAAAACTAAATAAATTTTATAACGCAAAGAGCTGTTTTATGTAAAAAAGCATTGTGTTGAAACAATTTTCTACTCAGTAAAACCTACTGGTTTCCTTCATCCAGTTTAATGTCAGCGTGCTGGAAAGTGATGGAAAATTACAAAGTATGGTATTCGCTCCGTAACAACAGAGCAGCTTTCAGCTGCACAACAAAAGAGCGTGAGACTGGATGAAAGAATTTACTAAAAGTTAAGCAGGAAGTAGTTAAAAGAAAATTCCAGCATGTGCAATAAGGAACGTAATATTTGCAAATCTCTCTACAGATGGATTTTCTGTGGAGGTTTTCCACAGAAAGATAGCCTTTTGATTGTTTTGATATACAAGGCTTACTATAAATGGCATAACAGAAGCAATTACCCTAATATGAGTTACAGCCGTTTTGTGAGATGACAAAAAAGTAGATAAAATGTCAGCTGATGCTTCTTTATGTAAGGGAGTTACAAAATCTGATGACGTATTTTTCAAAGCTAACTGTGATCAAATGTCTACATAGGAAATACAAAGCATATTGAGGCTGCATGGAAAAAAAACAAGGGCTCTGCTAAAAAAACCCAAAAAACTGAATCACACCAGCAGAGGAGTTCACAGCTTAAGTTCAGTAGCAGATTGCCAATAAAGAAAACCTGTTTTTCTTCATTCAAGTAACAACGAAAAATATTTTCCACTCTAATAGGTACAGTTCAAATAGGAAGAAAATTCCATAGATGACTGTATCAAAACAAGGTCTCTGGAAAATTATTTGAAATTAAAAAAAAAATAAATCCATGTGTCTGATATATCTAAATCCAGAGCATGGCTGCCAAAAACTAATAGCTTATGTTTATGGCCTTTTCCTTTAAATTCACCATCAAAAGAAATTAAAAGTCTTGCCACCTAAAAAAAAATGGGATAGATAGTAGCTAGGATGAAATTTTCAAAGTCAGCTTCTGCCTCAAACTCAAACTATCATAGGAACAAAGATGTTGTGCTTCATATTCCGTTCACCTACACTCCTTGGAAAAAGTTTGTCCTCGAGAGCTTCAAGCTGAGTTTAAGTCATTTAGGGCTTGTTTTTCAGGAACTAGTCAGGCAGGACTGAATTTGTGACTATCAAATTTGCAAATGAGGAAAAGAATAATATTGTCTAATACATTTCATCTGAAAAACAAAATACACGTTTCTGGAAGCCATTCTGCTGAGGCTTCATTCATTAACTTTCATTTAAAATAATATGAATTCAATGTCTAGTCACCTCCCAAAGCAAAGAGCTCATCCTTCCTTTGGGTAAAGCGGAATTTCAAATTTTAGCTGTTATTAATGAGCAATTCTTGTGTTTTCTTCCCCTAATTTTGTACACCATTTTTTTGGACAATTCCAGGAGGAAAAGAAAAAAACCAACTCAAACTGATCTGGATAAGGTGGCATACTCCTGTTTTCCTAAGCAATGACCAGTGCCTATAGTTACCCCATTTAACTGAACTCCCACCTCAACCTCATGCTCCTTGGCTCCCTGAAACAGGTCTGTGGAAGCAGCCAGACCTCGCGCACAAGCATTTCTTGCCAATCACTGTCCATGGTATCTTTTTGAGTGCAAAGCAGTCCAGTTCCCATCTCACATACTCTACATTCATATGTATTTTTGACTGGAACAAGTTTCTTTTGTGTTCCAAACAACAGTACCAAAATTGCAGTAGTCTAGAAACTCCACAAGTGAGGCACACTTTTACTGTGATTTTCCTGGAAAAATAAATAAACCTCCCTTGTTTTAAATCCCAGAAATGGCATATTTTTCTATTCCAAAAGAACCCAGGAGTGCCAACAAACCTGAGACCCAGTTTACCGGAGCACTCCATGAGGACACAGAACAAAGAAAGAGAAAATGGGCAGCCCAGTTGCCTGGCCAGACAAATCCACAGGTGACTACATGAAAATCTAAAGCAACTACATAACTGAACACTTCTGTTAACAACTGTTAGCAGAAGTCAGCAAAAGAAGCTTGAAGACATTGACTTCCTCCTAAGGTCCTTAGTTTTTGAAGAAGATTTTCAGAATAACCAGAACTGTTATTGTTATCTTTGTACCCATCAGCCTTAGAGTGTGTTTTGGCTTCGGATGCAAACTATTAAAACTTTCTGTGATAGCAAACTTCAGATTGAGCACATTTTGCAATAAAAGAGCAGAAAAATACAGACTACAGAAACAAAACTGGATCACTTGCCAGGAAATTATTGCACTATTAAACATGACGATGAGATTCCCACAATCACAAAGGAAGGGAGAACATTGGAAACATATTAAAAGTCTCAAGGATAAATTCACTGATAGTTTAACTGCAAGCAACCCCACTGAGTGAGCAGAACTAGGGAGAAAATGGCAGTTTTCCTCCTGGAAAAGCAATCTTCCCAGGGATTCTTTAAGATATGCAACAAAACCCTGCCACTTGCTATGGACACAATTTTAATAGGTCTGCAACTTAAAGGCAGATTATTTTGTTATTTTCACCAAATATGGCACAAAATAAGAATAAACTCACATGCCCTCTAAGAACATTAAGTCGTTAGACCAGATAGAAAGAGAGGACAGCTAAAAAACAACAGAGAAGCAAAAATACATTAAAAAGTCTTAATATTTGATTTTTAAACCATTTTGGGGAGGTAATTTACGATTATAAAGTGTCAGTACTGTGAGCACCTTGTGGTTATTTCTGTTTCATTTTCCAGCAAATTATAAATCCTAATTCATCTTGCCTTTCAGTTTAGCACATTTCTCTGGCACACACAGCATCTGCCTTGCAGTGAAAGCCACTGGGAGTCATTCCCATGCACCTGAAGGCAAAGTTATTTTATAAATTATTTTTCAACAGCACAATATAATCTCGTAGTTCAAGTATTTGTTCAATTCCATTTTTGATACCTACAAGTTGAAATTCTGGAAGAGCAAAAAGTAGTCCGAATTATCCATTTATCTTTTTATACTTAAATTTCTTAAAACTACTCAATGTTTCCCCTGTCTTTTATTCCACCATTTCTAATGACAGCTTAACTTTGCAAAGTTCAGTTACAAATCAGAGCTTTACACGGCTTGGATTCTAAATTATCAAATTAATAGAGCTTATTCTCAAATAATGTATAATTAAACTGTAACAAGAGCAAAAATGAGCTACATATAATAATTTATTATGCCATACAATACGAAACAAACATCCAGCAAAAGAGGGCAATAACACTCAGTGAATCCTTCTGCGCTCACACACCCTCTGCTTCCTTAAAAGTTGTCAAAACCAGGTCATGTGGGGTTCTACCTACTACTGGGGCAAAAAAAACAAACAACCTGTATTAGCTTATGTTCCACTCTGTAGAGAATTATGACTGTATCTCCACGTGCAGTTGTTAGGAAATGTCCCAGAATGGCAGCACCAAATTTCACTTCAGGGGTGCAAATATTCCCAATGAGAAGTGAGGAATTTTCCAATTTTCCCCAGTGACATAGCTACAGATAAAATGAACGAGAATAATCAGGGGGAAAAGATGCATTTGCTGGAAAGATTTTGTTGCCTTGAATGCTTAAAGGCTGGGCACGCCACCTTGAAAGGAACAAATGCGATGGGCTTTGCAAAGCCTCAATCTCCCTTCCACAGAAATGCCACCTCAGAAAAATCATTATTACTGGAACAATAAGCATTTGCCTTGGATTTTCAGGAGTCAGTCCAAAAATGGAGTAGCACCAGTGCTAGGGGACATCAATTTCCCTGCTGCCGCTCTGTCTCCCCTTCTTTTAGTGGCATTACTGAAGCAAGAAGTTCTTATGGATCACTGTATCTTCTCCCAATACTGTCCTGAAACCTTGCCTTAGGGAAACAGTAACCTGACCTCAGCAAAGAGGTGTGAATTCAATATATATATATTCCATGTATTCCATATATACATGTAACCTTTCACATACAGTTACACCTAATATAGAAAGAGAAACAAACAGCTTTCAGGGAATCACCTCCTCCAGAAATTTCAGCCAATGCAAAAATGTTGGGGCTGAGGAGGCTACTCTGTTCCGCAGCATGCTTTCATCCGGACCAAAGGGTACTTAAAATAACCAGCACAGAAGGAAAAATAATAAAAAATTTTCACAAAGACAGTTTCTAAGCTAAATTAAAAAAAAAAAAAAGAGGACTTGTTAGCTGATGCATAAAATCTCCACCTGGTGGTGAACCCTGCCACAGCAAACTATTTTAAGAAAAATTCCCATTTCAACATATAATCAGTTCTTTATTATAGACAATCCCTCAACAACAAGCGAGGAAGGGCAGCCTTCAGATAAACAGCACTATAACATCTCCGTGATTTTCCATCATCTTGGAAAGCAGAAGCAGCCTTTCAGTTATCCTGCAGCTATCAGGCACACAAGTGACCTTCCCCAGACAAAAACAGACCTACAGAGAGCTCATGTTGCACCGTATGTAGGGTAGGGTGGAAGGTGATGTGTACTGACTGCTTCTTCAGCTGCAATAAATGCCACTTCCCAAGGAGAAGTGTCCGCTTCCCAAGGAGGAGTGTCCTCTGCCAAGGCTGAAGTTCTGCCCCGTTGCTCGGTTTGCACAATGGTTATTTACAATAACTGAAAAGTTTAAGCAGTATCGGCTACCTATATCCCAAGGGTCCTCCAAATCACAGCATAGTTAGAGCTCTGTATTATCATTTTAGGGGTAATTCTCTATGCACACAATTAGCTTGGTTTTCGCCTTAACGTTGCTGGTCCTACATACCAGAAACATTTTCTGGATTTACATTTTCCTGTGCACCTTATTAAAAAGTAATGTCTCACTTGCCTAGTGTTTTCAGTAAAGTCTTACTATGTAACAGCACCAATAAAAGCTTTGTAAAACGGAATAACATCGGTGTAAAACGGACATACACAATCTATGAAGCCAGACCCTTGATCTACGACACACATCCCCTTCTCTACGTTGTTCCACTGGACATTACCAGTGTTTCATAATTAGTCAGTTTGGCTCATGACACCTCCTAATGCAGGAACAAAACATCCCCCTTTCACACTTGATAAGACTGAGCAACAGCGACAACACTTACACGTAGCCACAATCTGCAGCAACCTACAGTTCACCAGGAACAGGCTCCCCACAGCCATCCTCTGCTTCAAGCGGATGACCAAGGCCAGTCGGTTTTTTTACACGTATGCATGTAACTATATAAATATATAATATATGCCCTTCCCTATGCCAGAAGAATCATGCGATTACAGACTTTCGTGCACCATTCCCTAAAACATCTAGGATGACCCACTGCTGATGTATACAAATTATTATTCACCAACCACAATACAATTCTTCTGGGCCAAAAATAAGATTTTGTTTGAACTGGCCAAATCCACTTTCTGTAAAGTCACCGATTTGCAATTTAAACACAATCACCATCAAACCTCAAAAGATATTTTTATTGAAACCGGAACGGATTATTTTCCCCCCTCTTTGGTGTTTAGTGCTGACATCAAGGGCAAAAGTGCGAGCGACGGGCAGCCCCCAGCAAGCCCCCAGCAGCGTGCTGCCGAGAATTACACAACCCTGTTACATCCTACTTGTTTCGTAATGCACTTTGCACGCGCAACGGAGATTAAAAATAGTAGTAGAGCATGCCAATTAAAAAAAATAATCCATGACAAAAAGGTAAAGCATCCTTTTTTTATCACAAATGACAAAATCTGTGCAGCACTCGAAGGAAATGAGCAAAGATTTGTTTACAAAGGGACTATACACAGCAGTGGGGCGCATTTGAAAGCAAAAGCACCGGGAAAAAGTCAGCGGTCATTTCAAAATAAGATGCCTAATAACGGGATTTGGCCTTGTCAGGAACACAAGTATAGAGAAAATAAAACATTAAACACTCTCAGCGCTCGTTCCCCCTCCGCACGCCTTCATGTGCAACACCGGCGCTCTGCAGCGAGGGGCAAGAACTCCCCCGGGCAGGTGCTCAGTGACCAGGTCGGAACTACCTCGGTGACGATCGCAAAGGCGCTCAGAGCCGGGACAGGCAGGTGGGGAACCCAAAGGCCAGCAGACACCAAAGGCACGGTGCCTGGTGCCCATCCATCTTCTGCCGGGCCAGAATTTTCGTTGCACTTTTTCAGTCAGACAAGTGCGTTTTCTCCCGCGGGAGGGAAAAGGGGCAGTTTGCGGGGGGTAAACAGCCTGGGGGGTGGATTTCGGCAGCTCTCTGGCCCCCACACACCCTCTCCTCCGGCACAGCCAGCCTCACGGAGCCAGGCCCGGGGAGGCTCCCGCCGCCCTGCCCTGAGGAGACGCCGGCGGCGCCGAGGGACAAGCCCGGGCGCTGAGGAGCCGCCTCCGCGAAACTGCCTCCCTCTCCTCCTCCTCCCCGCGCCCGCCGGGGACTCCAAGAGACACGGGACCGCGGCAGCTTCCCCCTCAAGGCGGGTGCTCCCTCAGCGCCCGCCCCCGGGGCGCCCGGCGGGAAGCGCCGCGAGCAGCCCGCGCGCCCCGGCCGGCTGCGGCTGAGGGACGACGGCGACGCCGCCGCACGTTCGCCGCCACCTCAGCGCTCCCGCCGCGGCGTGACGACGCCCGGGGGCGGCCGGGGAAGCCGGGCCCGCGGCAGGTGGGAGCGGGCGGCGACAGCGGGTGGCGGGGCGGGGCGGCGTGCAGCGGCGTGAAGTCCCCTCCATTTCGTGGTAGTTTCCGGCGGGCGGAGAGAGGGGTGAGTCACTGGCGGCGCCGGGCGTATATAGGCGGGCGGCTACCTGGGAGCGGCATTGGGTTCTCGGCGCCGAGTTCCCGCAGAGCCCGAGCCGCAGCCAGAGCCTCGCACCGCCCTGCCCCGCCGGGCCATGCTCCTGCCCTGCGCCCTGCTGGCCGCGCTGCTGGCCGCCGGCCGCGCAGGTGAGTCCGGCCGCCCTGCATCGCGGTTCGAACCGTGCGTGGGATTTTCTTTTCAGCTGCAGATGGATTTAATGACTTGTTTTATTAGCGTTCTGTATTCTTCCGTGGTTTCTCGAACAGCTGATGTCCGGTGGAAAGGCTGTGCGGTGTCTGCTGGCCTGTGCGAGGCAGTCCCGCCCGCCTGAGGGGCTCGGCGCTGTCAGGGAGCACTGGCAGGTCCCCACGGTTCTGATAATAGCGGTTACCTGCAGCAGCCCCAAGGCTGGTGTGGCTGCAGGTTCACTCTGGCTTCTTGAGACACTTCAGGGCATTGTGCGCCTCTCTCTGAACTCTGAGATGAATGAGATGAGAACACACGTGTAGCTGTCTAAGACACTAATGGGAGCGTTTGGTTTCATTCTAGCCAACCCTTGCTGCTCAAACCCCTGTCAGAACAGAGGAGTGTGCATGACAACAGGATTTGATCGCTATGAATGTGACTGTACAAGGACGGGATTTTATGGAGAAAACTGTACGACACGTAAGTACCTTCTATCTCTTTTCATGGAAATAAAATCTGAGAACTCTATTCCCCAATTGCAGATTATTCTCAATAGCTAACTTACAATGATCTTTCCATCGATGCTCACAGCGGAATTCTTCACGTGGCTGAGGCTAACACTGAAACCTTCGCCAAATACTGTCCACTACATCCTCACCCACTTCAAAGGAGCCTGGAATATCATCAACAACATTCCTTTCTTACGAGATACTATTATGAGATATGTATTGACGTGTAAGTATGAGTTTTCTCTTCTAGTCCTCTTAACTGGCAAAAATTACTTTTAGGGCTCTGAATATTGCACTTGATTGGGCCATCTATAAAGTTAGCAAGCTAAAATGCACCAAGATCAAGCCACTCTGACCAAAATTTAAGATTTCTGCATGATGCAGACTTGTACAAAACATGCTTTGAAATGGAAATGCATTTTTCTCTTATTTCTAATAGAATCCAGGATTTTGCTACCATAAACTTTGACCCAGATTGCTTATGTTAATAGTTGGATCCAGGTGATAATCCAGGACCGAGTCCTGTTACTCAGTAACTGTAATCCCATTAACATGAGCAGCAGACCTGTGTGGAATTTGTCAATGCAACTGCTGCCAAAATACATGGAAGAGATCTGGGCTTGTGATTTACTTTTTGAGACTGAAGTGTACAGTTTGGAAAAAAAATCGAATACTTTTTTCTTTTGCAGCAAGATCACACTTGATTGACAGCCCACCAACTTACAACAGTGATTATAGTTACAAAAACTGGGAAGTTTATTCCAATCTTTCCTATTACACAAGAACCCTTCCACCAGTAGGACTTGACTGTCCGACACCAATGGGTGTTAAAGGTAAGGAATAAACCAGATGAGTAATGTTCACTTCTAGGAATTTCTGCTTATCCGCTTGGAAAATACCATGAGACCTGCTTGTCTCTGACCTTTTCTCAGTGTAGTTGACTTTATAGCCATGTGTAATGGCATAACAGATAACTTTTCTAGCTCTCAATAATGAGTTAGATGCTAAAAGTTTCTAATAAAATCAAGAAAGTGAGCATAGAAAAGCAGATAATTTCCCTTATTTGTATCCTGCTATCCTTCAATAATATATTGTAAGTCTTAAGCCTTTTTGTTGTTAGGAACAAAATTAAGTATTGCATAAACAGTTATCTTGAATATCTCACTGTTTCCTTCTGTCGCAGGTAAGAAGGAGCTCCCAGATTCAAAGCTGATTGTGGAGAAGTTTTTGCTAAGGAAAAAATTCATTCCTGACCCACAAGGCACAAATGTGATGTTCACATTCTTTGCCCAACACTTCACTCATCAGTTCTTTAAGACGGACCAGAAGAAGGGACCTGGCTTCACCACAGGTCTTGGCCATGGGGTACGCTCGTAGCTCTGTAACTTAAACACAGCACTTGGTTCTTAGAAACTACTCGACAGCTAGAATGGTATCTTATGGGTTGTCAGGGTAAACAAAAACACTGGTGCGCATCCTGTGCAATGCTGTTTGCCACAAACCAATGGGTTTACCCCTTCTGTAACTTCTTAGTAAGCAAAATTTCAGCACTTGATAGGATCTCAGTGGTGAGAACCGCTCGTGCAAAGCACATGGTTCTGTTTAAAATATCTGCACAGTGATCTGTATGACTCTTTAAATTATTCTTCCCAGTAATCTGCTCTCATCTGAAGCATATTAGATAAGTTCTGGATAGTCCCTAGCTCTGGACTCTCTCTGTCAGTTGCAAAGAGCTGTATCTAGCCCTATTAAGTATCTTGTGTGCTGCTAATTGAAGAGACTTCAAAAGCAGACTTGGGTTTAGGATCTTTATCTCCAAAACAGGCAGCCTTTGGACAAAGAGCTCTTCAATATAAGTGTAGTGTGTATGTCTAAAACAAAAAGCAGTAAAAGATGAACGTATATACAAAGAGCTGTCTGCATAATAAAAAGCTGCTGACACTTTTAAACAGAGTCCTTTTTAAATTGGACATTTAAAAACTTGCTCTTATGCAGAGATGGCTCCAGTTGCCAGGAAATAATTTGGCTTCATCTTAAATATCAGTGCATGATACTTATAAGGTAACAATAATACAATTAAAAGGTAAACATCTAAGGGATGAACATCCACAGAAGTGGGACCTATCCTAAAATAGCAAAAAATGTGGCTTGGCTTCATGTTCCAAATGCTTTTATTTTATAGGTTGACTTGAACCACATTTATGGAGAGACTCTGGAGAGACAACTGAAATTGAGACTTCTAAAGGATGGAAAGCTGAAATACCAGGTATGTCCTATCTCAAAATTGCAGCCTTCTTATTGGATGACGTATTTCTTAAAACTCGTGCTCTGTGCATGGTGTAGTTGATGTAAAGTGTAAGCCTAAAGTTAGGACTAGCAGAGTCAACACAGCTTAACTCATAAGCATCATAGCTTATGACTCTCTTGTCTTGTGCTTTCTTCCTCCCACGGCAGATGATTGATGGAGAAATGTATCCACCAACGGTGAAGGACACTCAGGCAGAGATGATCTACCCTCCTCACATACCTGAACACTTGCGGTTTTCTGTTGGGCAGGAGGTGTTTGGTTTGGTCCCGGGCTTGATGATGTATGCTACAATATGGCTGAGGGAGCACAACCGGGTCTGTGACATCCTGAAACAGGAGCATCCTGAGTGGGATGATGAGCAGCTCTTCCAGACTACTAGACTTATATTGATAGGTGAGTGTCACTTCTACATGCAACTCTAACCTTCTTGAGTGTGACACTTCTACCTATCAGCTACTGCAGCTACAGTAGGCGTAGTAAGAGGGAAAGTAATCAGTTAAATTGGTGTGTGAGGGTACGCGTTGGAGCCCTCATGACCTGTCACTGGGATTGTATTAAGATACAGCTTCCTCCCAGCTATGTTAAAGGCAGAACTGAAGAAAACTGAGCTAAGGGATACTTAATTCCCTTATCTAAGGGAAACAGAAGTGAAAGCAGTGAAAAGGCAGGAAGCTAAGACTTATTTCTTGGAGAAAGCGTGTGAAGTTGGATGACCTTAGACTCTCAGACCTTGTGGGATTTTTCGTGGGTTTTTTCCCCTGGGGTTGGGTCAGTTCAGGTATGCTTTGAAAGAAACACTGTGATTAATTCTAAAGTTCAGCAAGTTATGTAAGATATAATTCTACATACTTCTCCCGTCTAATTGTCTGTTCAATGGTATTTCGTCTTATGTAAATAGTGACATACACTCAGCTTGAAAAGACCTTGCCCAAACTGGGAATGGAACAGTAAAACAAGACAACTGTATTAAACAGCTCAGAAGCTGAGAGTTGCTTTCAGATACCAACTTTCTTCATTATCCCCTACCTCTGTCGCAGATAGTGTTGTGTAACTGACCACAGCGTAGATACTGATGTGTGCTGTTCTGTGGAACACACAAGGAAGCCTATCTCGGGGTGGGGGAGGCAGGCTACAGAAAACACCACCAGAGCCAAAAACTCTTGGGATCTTAAGTACTGTTCCATGCCTTAATCTTAGTCACATAAAATGTGTGAATGATTTATTGTAAGAGATTACAGTATCTTGAAGTGTTTGTTATCCTGATCACTATAGTATTTGTTAGAACACTTCAGTGGTATTTCCTCTCGGAGCAGGGTAATCACCTGAAGTTTCTCAGGGAACCAGTAACAGTATTCTCTTCTGTTTCCTTGACCAACAGGAGAGACAATCAAAATCGTTATTGAGGACTACGTGCAGCACTTAAGTGGCTATCACTTCAAACTCAAGTTTGATCCTGAGCTGCTGTTCAACCAGCGATTTCAATACCAGAACCGAATTGCAGCCGAATTCAATACTCTCTACCACTGGCACCCGCTTCTGCCTGACACTTTCCAGATACACGACCAGGAGTACACTTTCCAGCAGTTCCTCTACAACAACTCTATAATGCTGGAACACGGCCTTTCCCATATGGTGAAATCTTTCTCCAAGCAAAGGGCTGGCAGGGTAGGTGCTCTCTCAAGCTGCTAGTGAACCAACAGAGACCTAAACTGGGGGTGGGACAAGGGGCTACAACAAAACTACCCAAAACTAATGATATACTATAAAGGTACAACTTCTTCATGACTCTTACTGGGAGATTTTACTACTTTTCATCTTTATTAAACAGGTTGCTGGTGGGAAAAACGTTCCTGCTGCAGTACAGAAGGTAGCAAAGGCTTCAATTGACCAAAGCAGACAAATGCGATACCAGTCCCTGAATGAGTACAGGAAACGCTTCATGTTGAAACCATTCAAATCATTTGAAGAACTTACAGGTAACAGTTTTCATCCTTTCTAATGAACAAGAGCTCTTTTTTAAAAATAGCTAACAGAGCCCTGCAATGCTATTACTGGACTTGAACAGGGTAGTGTTGCAGTGAAAATAGAATATTTTTTTTTTACTTCCGCTTATGGGTTTTTACTTGCCAACAATTACAGGAGAAAAAGAAATGGCAGCTGAACTGGAAGAGCTTTATGGAGACATTGATGCTATGGAGCTGTATCCAGGCCTCCTTGTAGAAAAGCCACGACCAGGTGCCATCTTTGGTGAAACAATGGTGGAGATCGGCGCACCGTTCTCTCTGAAAGGACTGATGGGAAATGCTATCTGCTCCCCCGAGTACTGGAAACCTAGCACTTTTGGTGGAAAAGTGGGCTTTGAAATAATCAATACTGCCTCCTTACAGAAGCTCATCTGCAACAACGTGAAAGGCTGTCCTTTCACTGCTTTCCACGTCTTAAACCCCGAACCCACAGAGGCAACTATTAATGTTAGTACCTCAAAAACAGCAATGGAAGATATCAACCCCACACTACTACTGAAAGAGCGATCTGCTGAGTTGTAAAACAACCATCTATTTATTTATTTAACTATCTAATTTATTCTATTTATGGCTTAAAGTGTTTAAAAAAAAAAAAAACAAACTTGAGCATCTTCATTGTGGGGGTAGCCCTAGATTCCTTACTCAGGTAAGGCTTCCATTTACAAAAGGGATCTTCTGTTTGAGCTCTGCAGTGCTGAATCCCTTGTTTAAAGTCTTCTGTAACAGAACTATGTATTCCAAAGTGGACTAAGGTTCCAACTTTTTAAATGTTGCTTTAATACTTGACAAAGGGTAGTGGTGGGTTTTTTGCCTTTTAATTTGATAGGTTACATAACACTACAAAAGCAAGTTATTGCCTCAGCAGCTTCTTACACTTGAAAACAAGCCATTGAACTAAAAGTACAAGAAAATTTGACTTAATGAAAACTGCCAGAAATGATCATTAATTCAGTATGAGCACTCCAAGATTGACAAAAAATGCATATACTTGAGACTTGCTTATTTATGTAAAGTCCGAAAATGCTCTGCATTTATCGATACTACCTCTCCCTCATTGCAAATAAGGCACTTTGTATAGTAACTTAAATGTTTGTTTTTATGTGTAAATCTACTTTCATGTGGCATTATACTTTTTAAAAATTTAATTATTTAAAGAAAAATAGAACTTGGATCCTACTTGTTTTTGAAGCATATGTCACAGAAGTATTATTTGTGTAAGAGGATGATAATAAGGTACTGAGCTTAGAAGTAACTGACTCTCAGGCTGCAACACAAGGCTGCTTTTATTTTGATATGGATGTTTTATTGTGCAAGTTTGGGGAGGTCTTCAACTTAG
Source organism: Pterocles orientalis (assembly GCA_011057875.1). Taxonomy (NCBI): domain Eukaryota; kingdom Metazoa; phylum Chordata; class Aves; order Pterocliformes; family Pteroclidae; genus Pterocles; species Pterocles orientalis. Next base: position 537,628 of record WKFP01014798.1, on the reverse strand, counting down.
TATTGGTATTCTTTCTGTAGCTGTAGTTCTCTGGTCTACTTGATAACGTAATTTAAATCTGTCATCGTAAGGACAAATGGACAGTATAGCTTTAGGTAAGGATGTGACTATAGTATAGCTTTGTGTACCCAAAACATGGATATTATTGGGGATTCGTAAAAACTGAGAAGCTGTGTTAACTACACACGACAGAGAATTGAATAAAAAATAGATCTAGTGATACTTCAAGGCACCAAGACTTGAAGGTAGCTTATGCCTATGTACACAAGCCATATGTGACTTCTATTTATTGGGGGAAGAGGGATAATATTTTGTTTGTAATTTATAAACAGAGGCATTTTAAGTAAGTGGCTTAAGCTTAAATAAAACTGGCTAGCTAGCACAGAATCTCCTAGACATATTTGTCCCGATCTAGCACGAAAATACCTAGTCTCATCTGGGCACATAAGAAGTTATGCAGGACTTTGTATCAGCACTTCAAACTTTGCCTATAAGGGTATCTTTTTTTAATTTCTAGAGAGGAAATGTAGAAGATGATCTTCCCATAAAAACAGCTGGGGAACTATAGGTAAAAAGAAAAAGTCCCTTCAGACTGGAATAGAGCAGCAACCTGGTATTCTGTGCCCCTGCCCAAAATTCTTTGGCTACTTGTGGAAAAGGACTTGAGCTTTGTATTTAATCTGAATCTCTCCAACACTTGTAGAGGCTTATGGATTGTAATGGCTATGGCAGTAGTGTAGTTTGACTATGACTTCTGTTTCTGCTGATTTTGTTTAGAGACACTGATTACCTTCTGCTGTGTAAGTTTGTAATTTTTAGCACAAATAGCTGAATCGAGATCTCCTGTGGCAATCCATACCTGTGACTGATTTGAGGTGGTCTTTGGTGTAAATGCTTTGGAGAGGAAGGAGGGCATTGGTTTTCCTTTTTCCTATGGGAAGCATGAAGAAGGGGAAAACTTCAATCACCTTGTATCAAAAGGTGGTCAGTACTGTATATGCTAATCAGTGAAAACTTCTTGGACACCTGTTAAACATGTCATTGTCATTCACGCTTCTTCAGAGAACCCTTCTGCCATTAACAAGGAAAAGTGTTTGGCTTAGAGTCAAAGGGAGGCAAGTCGGGACAGATGTAGTGGTTTTGGTGCAGGGAAAGGGGAATTCCTCAGACCAAGTCATTGGAGTTCAGTTGTAAGCTGGTTCAGAAAGGAATCATGTTCACTCTGCATTGTGTACTCTGCAGCTGCATTTCAACAGTCACTTACCTGTGACCCAACCTGCTGGGTTTGGCTGGGTTCAAGTTGCTCCTGATAACTGTGTATGTTTGAGATTATTTATTGAAAATTCTGTGAATTGTTTTTCACTTTATTTTTGTAGGACAAGAATGTTTTTAAAATGCAATTGTTTATACAAATAAATTGAAAACATTATCTGTATGGGCTCATTTGTTTGTGATTTCCTTCAGCAATATTTAGAATAAAACAATTCATCTTATTTGCCACTCAATGTTAAATGGAGAATTCCAGGGAATTAATTACTCACACCTGGCAACACAGACAGCCTTAAATTCTAGATCCTAAGCTCAGTCCTATCGCAATGCCTGTAACTTAAATCACCCCAATATGGTTATTTTTCCCTTTGGTCACCAGTGAAAAGGGGTTTTGCTATGAAATCCCTGGAGAAGCCAACTGCTATTCCCCATAGTAAAGGTCCCAGCACAGCTTTCTCTCGCATACCCAAGTGCTTTAGAGGGAAAGTACAACACTGGAGTTGCCCAACACCAAGCTGATACAACTGCCCTCCCTTCAGCACTGCTTTCCCAAGCAAGAACAGCCCCCGGCCTTTCTCTTTGAGCTTAGGGAAAACTGCGCTGAGACACAAGCAGCTGCTGGACAAGGTCTTTGCACGTTTTCAGCAGCGGTGGCTTGCTGCTCTTGGCAGGCAGCACACCCAGGAGCAGCCCAGGCTCACCAGCTGTGACAGCCACTCCTTCACTGACACTGCTGGCTGCCGTCCCCTGGCACAGGGGTCCTGCTTGGTTATCTTTGCCACATTATCACTCACTACCTCTGCAAACAGTGATGCAAGCGGGAAAGATGGGCAGCGGGGCTGGGACAAGAGCGGTGGTGTGCTTAATAACAACTGAGGCCGGAACGGCATGAGTTGGTGCAATGTGTTCCTCTCCTACACAGAGCAGCTCTGAGGCCACCTGGCTCTCCCCTACGTTTTCATCTCTGGTAGGAAATGAGAAGCTATGAAGGACACAACCAAGGGGATCATGTACTGCCTCAGTCAACTCCTACCACCTCCACCCAGCCACTGACCAAATGTCACCTCCAGCACCCTTCTGTGCTCAGGCCCCTGCTGTCACCCCCGTGGCTGACTGTCTCCAGTACTCCCCCATTCCAGTACAGGTGCCCTGACTTCCCACTGCCCCTTTCTAGCGACCAACCTCATAGCCTCAAGTCACCTTCCTTCCAACTACCCAAGGTCCGGCTTGCTCCAAGGCTCATGCCAGCGACCCCCAGCTCCACCTCCTGACAACCCTCCAGCCCCGGGAAGATGGCGGTTCTCCTGCCTCTGCTCTGTAGCTCCTTTCCACCTCCACCAGTGGGCAGTTCCCTTAGATCCCTATTGCACCCAGGCACCTAAACACATCCAGCCTCTCTCCTCCACTTAAAACTCAGTCCTCATCACTTCAGGGACCTTCTTCAGCCCCAAAAGCGCAATGTCCTGAGAGACCCCCAACAGCATCACTCCGGTCCCCTCAGGCTGGGTGTGAATGGAGCCATGCGCAGACCCTGTACGAGCAATGTGGGGTATTCTTCCTTTCTTAACCAGTCATCTCCTTTGCTCAATGAGTTAATTCATTGCTGACATGTTTCTGTTTGGAGGAGAAGTCAAGCGAGGGAGTGAGCAAAGAGGGGGCTGGTCACTTTGGCAGGAGGAGGCCGGGCCCAGCCGCTGCTGCTGGGATGGCGAGGCGGCACGTGGGGAGGCGCGGCAGCGAGAAAGCAGCAGTAAGGTCATCCCCGGAGAAGGTGTTTCCGGTGACTGCTGCCCTAATTAGGGAAGGGCCAGTGGGGATGGACTCAGCGCACGATGGGTGAGATAGCTGGGCTGTGGAGGAGCTCCTCCTTCCCCCTGAGCAGAGGCACGTCCCGATGATACAAAAGGCAAGAATGCGCCTCAGAGGAAACCTACCCTGCGAAATACTTGCTCTCCAGCCTGGGCTGAGGTAACTGTTTCACCCTGGTCAAGGCAGTGAAGGAGGGGGGGCTCAGTGTCACACCCCTGGAGGGAAGACCATCAGGGACCATGAGGGCTCCATGCTTGGGGAGCAGGTCACCGTCACCATCACCAAGGGCTGTTGCCATATGGCATTTGCTCGCTTGCTCACTGTGTAAGAGGTCTTTATGAGTGCTGAGTTGCAGCCCCACGGGCATCTGCCCAGGTTTATTACTTCTGGTACGCTCGCTGGAGGTGCGCTGACCTTTACGCAGGAACGCTCCCACGGCAGCCGCTTCACCCACATTTCAGGAGACATTACTGGAAGGGTGGTGAGACACTGGAACAGGTTGCCCAGAGAAGCTGTGGATGCCCCATCCCTGGAGGGGTTCAAGGCCAGGCTGGATGAGGCTCTGAGCAACCTGGGCTGGTGGGAGGTGTCCCTGCCCATGGCGGGGGTTGGGACTCGATGATCTTTAGGGTCCCTTCCAACCCAAACCATTCTGTGGTTTTATGATTCTGTGATCACAAGTGGCTTCTTCGTTGCAAGAAAATACCCCTTTGGCTTTCGGCAGCAATCCAGAAAAGTCAAGAACAGGTAGCTTGATCAAGCTGCAGGAAGGGTGGGAAGGAGAGAGGGAGCCTGGGTAGAGGGGCACGGCCACATCACTTGTTCCTTGCCTCTTCACAGCTACTGACATGGGTGAAAAGCACTGGAAAAGCTGATTGCAAAGCTGTGCCATTTCCTTTGGAAGACCAAAAGGGAAAAAAACCTGCAAGTTGTAAGAACATGTATATTATACAGAGGACAGAGAGGAGCAGGCTGTAACTATATACTCTGAATGTGGAAAAGGCAATGGGGAGATCCTAACCTTTTTTTTTTTTTTTTTGCTAAAAGGCATGAAAAGAGCCACACAAGGCAGAAATGCAGCAGCATCTCAAAGAAACCTCATATGGAAAAAAACTCACCTTGGAAAGAGCCAAATGCTCCTCTTCCTTTAATCTGGAGTCTCAGTTTGGAAATAACATTATAGTGAGATGCAAAATGATTGGTTTCAAATTGTACTTCTTTTCCTCTGACACTTGTTTTTTAAAATTAGTATGAAATCTCCTGTGACTGTAAGTAAGTCCAGACATTTTTATTAATATTGACAACAAGAAACTTATCACAACCCCGAAAAAGCCCAACCACTACATTCTTTCTCTGCCCTTCAGGAGTGACACAAACAAGAAAGTAGGTGCCAGTAAAGTGTGAAGGGAAAAGGTAGCACAAGAAATTCACTAATTTCCTTTTCTGGGATTTTCTCTGGCTGAAAAACCTGAGACCCCACCGAAAATCTCAGCATTGACTTAGAGTCACAGAAAACCTTGAGAAACCAGACAGTCAGCGGTGGCTTGGGCAAGTCGTGAGCTGAGCACCATCAATAGAGAGAGGATATTAAAGCTTGCGAGATCGTGCTGGTTTACCATTGGGAGCGGGCAGGGTACAAAGCGCTTGAGGTTTGACTCATGCTGGTTTCTTGTCCACGGTTCTGGGCAAGCTGAGCCATTTCATCCAGCGGGCATTAGCCATCAGATAGAAAGCAAAGCACGGAAACCCCCAGATTTGGGGGAAGAAGGCAGCTCATGTTCAAATCACCTACTTTCAAACCAACCCACTGCGTACAAGCTGAGAACCTAGCTCGTTGCAGGACACATCTCCAGGAAGCTGAAAATAGATTGTATCTTCTAACCAACTGTAGTCCCAATATTCTTTTTTTTTCTGTAAATCAGCAGCTGTTACCAGAAAGGCACTGTCGAAATAGTGAGTGTCACTAGGAGCATCCTGCTTGCGTCTCAGATCTTTACTTAATAACGCAGCAAAGTAGTAGTTCATGCTTCTGTCTCAGGATAAAACAAAAAATACTCCCAAAAAAGTAAAGGAGGATCCTGCGGGAAGTGCATTCTTGCTCTGCACTTTATTTTTTCACGGTAACCAGGTGTAGCTCATTACTTCAGGCTTACACAGTAGTGGATATAGGTGTGTGCAAGCATCCTTGTTCCAACCTGCCCTGCTGACAGGTAGCTTTAACACCCATTCATTTTCTGCAAAAGGATTGCATTTGTGGTAGTCTTTTCTGTGAGAGCACATGAAACTTTTTAAACACACACACGCTGGAAATGGGCAAAAAAGTGAAAGCAACGCCCACCACACCGAGCACCGTGGTGCAGAGGGGTGGCAGTGGCAGAAGGCATGTTCCCCCAGTAGCACGTCGTCTCATCGTGCTTTCCCCTGTACCCTGAACATCTACACAAAGGAAATCTTTTCATAAGCATTCATCAAGGAAACATTGTGCAAGTCATCCTGGCTCTAGCATAAAGCCATAACGTGTGGCTGCTAATAAGGATGTTTCTGAATTTATGCTGGCAGGTCTTCAGAGATGGGCGGTGAGACCGAGACCTTGAGAAGCAACACGGCTCTGGTGGAAAAACCCAGCTCCGGCAGGCTGCAAAAGCATCAATTGTTCAGTAGGATTTTAAGCCCCAAAAAGCTTCAGTGAACCGTGACAGAGCAACAAAACACGTCTGAAAGCCACGACGCTGGCTCCAGATACGTTCTCCTGCACCTTCAAAACCTTACCCTGAGAACTGACACAACTCGATATCCTTTCAGTTGTGGCTTCTGACCCTGTTGCCTAGACAATATTAATTAATCCTGCCTAACAAATAATGGCAGAGTTGCTAAGTAGCAGTCGTAGGTAATAATTAAAACAAAACTGCATTGAGCTTGCTCACCTGTGAAATACTAGTTGTTACATAAGGCTTGGATGGAAGATGAGATGATCCAATCATGTCTTAGAGAAGCTGTTAAAAAGATATTATGTCCGATGAGGCAGGGAAGTAGAGACCATTCCATGTCAATCAGGGCTGAGATTTTTATAGTGCAGAGAATTTCTGCGAAGACAGAAAAAAATGCATTTCTAAATTAGAAATGGACTGAATTTTCTCAGTGTCCAATACACTGCTAGGATTTCCAACAAATTCAGGACATATTTCTGGCCCTGGAATAAGAAAACCAGCTTCTTTTCCCTGTTTGCCAGGGTGAAATGTTTCAGTGTTTGTCATCACAACTGACCCAGTCTTAATGGCAAACAAAAGATTTCCCAACCTGGCCATGAAATGGAAGGTCCTTTTACAGATCAAGCAAAATATATCAAATCACCCCAAAAGCAAGCTGGCGTTACTGTACAGTAAATAAGCTTGACTGTTCTCACTAATCCTCACTCTATATCGGAAATGTTTTTCATTCGATTATAAGAGCTCTCCTATGCCGTGGAGGGAGATGGATAAAACACTGCACTGAAGTTTCCACTAGTTCTTCCTCAATCTGAAGAAGGAAGGATGCTTGCCTCATTTTGAGGAAAATTTAGGCCAGATATGAACACCCCCCCAGCCCCCCGAAACACAAAGTTAGTGTCTCCCATAACTGCAAAACTAATGTCAGAACATTTCACGAGAGATGAGACTTTGAAAAAATACTCTGCCTTGGCAGAGCCTGAGGTTTGGGTTTCTGCAACTCTTTGGCACTTCTGAAAGCATCTCTGGAGATCTTCTGTCTGATACTGGAGTCCAGGGCTCTCCCCGGGTGCCGGAAAGTGCTCTGCATCACTTTGTAAGTGCGTGCCAAATGTGTAAGGCTTTTCAGTTAAAATATCACTTGAAATAAGATATAGAAGAAAGAAGAGCAGGTGATGGTTTACCAGTAAGCCAAGATCAAGAGTGCTTCACAGACTAATGCTTAAAAGCCACAGCAAAAATAACACCAATGAACCATGCATTTCTCAAGTGAAGGCTTTGTGAAGAGAGAACTAAAATTCCCAAGGTTCCTCTTTTTTAGAAAAATTATTTCCGCTTTAAAGTCATTTCCTCGGTCACCCTGGGTTGCAAAAAACTTCTCACAACTCCCTTTTAAATTTTCTGTGCAAACAAGTGAATGTTTACCATCCATCATCTTAAATATTTGCTTCTTTGATAGTCAGGTCTACAATTACTTCAGCTAGTACATCAAATTTGGCATTGGTGAGGTTGGATGTGATTTGAATAATGTTGTTCTGCTGCAAACAGAAAAGCTTATATCCTTTCCTAGGAACAAGGGGCAGCTATTTCAGTGGTACTTTCCAGCCTCCACCTTCAGTGGGATGCAATGCAAAGGCAGGTAGAAAGCCATTTTCCTACGTAATTTGTTAGGGAACTGAAAAATCTGCAGGTATCATTAAACAGAAAACAGCACCTTGGGATGCTTAGTAGTATGAAACAATCTGAAAAAAAGATCTTCTGTAAGTGCATATCAGATTTAGAACTGAATTCTGAAAAACCAAAGAGCTTATCTGCATCTCCCGACTCTGCAAAATGGTCAGGGAAGCTCACTAGAAATTATTTCCATGAGATATCTGTCACTTCTGCTTTCAGTCATAGAGAGATACTACAAGACCAGCCTCTAATGCAGAATTATTTATTTTTTTAAATTTTTTCTTCTTCTTCATTTACATACTAGAAACTGGAAGACAGACTGAGGAACTATTTGCTTCAGCACTTTCATAATGGTTGCTCTGAGAAAAAATTATAGAGAAGGATGTACTGCTCCCCATCACATTACATCTGCTTGCTCATTCTCAATAACTATAAAATTCACTGGAAGAACTGGAAGTCAGAAAAAGATGTGAATTTTCTTGAGTGACTAATAAAATTATTTATTTGCCTCTCGCTCCATTTTCCTTCCAGGGAAGGTCCTTCCTTTAGAAAATAAGTTACATTACTTATGATTCAGCACATGAATGGGTAGGCAGCATGGGAGATTATGAATAACATTCCTTATTATTAAACGGCCATAAATGTCCCCGCTTGAATAAAGCTTTGAAAGAGCAATCCGTCATCAGATTTTAGGCTAGTCTAGATTCGCATGACTTGCACAAAGCCAGCCCCACCTTCCAGTTCAGTTACACGCGGTTCTTCTCAAATCCAGTCAAGTTCTCCTTATTCCACTATTGCTGTTGAATCAAAAAGAATTTAATCATAGAATCATTTAGGTTGGAAAAGACCCTTAAAATCATTGAATTCAACCACAAACCTAACACTGCCCACTCCACCAGTAAACCATGTCCCTAAGTACCACGTCTCCAGGTCTTTTAAATCCCTCCGGGGATGGTGACTCCACCACTTCCCCGTTCCAGTGCTTGATATCCCTTCCAGTGAAGAAATTCTCCCTAATACCCAATCTAAACCTCCCCGGGCACAACTTGAGGATGTTTCCTCACATCTTTGGGAGATGAGACCAGCCTCCACCTTGCTACACCCTCCTTTCTGGTTGCTGTAGGGAGAGATGAGGTCTCCTCTCAGACTCCATTTTTCCAGACTAAACACCCCCAGCTCCCTCAGCCGCTCCCCGTCAGACCTGTGCTCCAGACCCTTCACCAGCTTCATTGCCCTTCTCTGGACCTGCTCCAGCCCCTCAATGTCCTTCTTGTGGTGAGAGGCCCAAAACTGACCCCAGGATTCAAGATGCGGCCTCACCAGTGCCAAGTACAGGGGCACGATCCTGCCTTAGTCCTGCTGGCCACACTATTGCTGATACAAGCCAGGATGCTGTTGGCCTTCTTGGCCACCTGGGCACACTGCTGGCTCACATTCGTATGACTAAATGCATATGTTCAGTTCCTTACCAAAATCTCCTCCTCGTTTCCCGACAGCACTCCATGTTTCTCATAACCCTTAGGGCACAGACTCAGATGATAAGAAGTAAAGCGCATTTACTTGAAAAATGAGTTGTTTAAAAGTAATTTTTTTCTGAACATTTTGCTTTTTAGCTTATTTTATTCAGCCATTTTTTCCAGTCTAAATCTAGTTAAAAGCCTCCATTTTCTGTCCATAACTGTTCCAGTTTTTGTGCTCTAGTTGGAGGAGACAATCTATAGGAATTTGATAACCAGGCAAGGAATGAAGCCAAGGTTGAACATAGGTTTTAATTCAGCATTGTCCCACTGACACAAGCTTACTGCTTGATTGTAAGCAGTGTGGAAATTTGGATCTAGATTGGTCTAACAATGTCTGAGTTGCATTTATTATCAGAAGGTGAAGGTGATCAGCTGGAGTCTTCTGCAGGGATTCAAGACTTTGGACTTATTTCCTCAATCTCCAAATCTCACAGCACAGTGCAGAAGACCTTGGTATCAGTTGGGCAGATGGACTAGTAGCGAAGTAGAAAAATGAAGATTTAAAAAATATTCTTTACTGCAAAGTGGGCAGAGATCCTTCCTGAGTCATGGAAACTCAACTTTTGCTGGAAGTGCTAAATGCCATGCAGCACCTTCTCTGCATGTGGCACATTCTTGCTATCTAGAAGGTATGAATTTTGCATGAGCTTGACTGAAATAAAAATCTTCTGCTAACGTTCACTTACCAGAATAACTGCTTAGATTTCATATACCAGCAAATGTGATCAGATTATTTTTGTGGTACACAGGTCTTGCAGCTAACAGTGACTTGGGCAAATGCTTTATGCATGATTTTTGATGTACAGCGAGCATTGAACACAACTAGCAGTGGTACAATCAGAGGATAACTCCGGCTGAAAGGGACCTTGGAGTTCTCTGGTCCAACCTCTGGCACAAAGCAGGGACAGCACTGGGGTCAGACACCAGCTCTTCGGTCCATGACAGGTTTGACCAAGGGGTGTGTCTGTTTTTTTCAGCACTGGAACTAGATGAAGGTCCTTTCCAATCCAAAACCATTCTATGGTTCTATGATTATGGGTACCTTGACTTCCACTACAAAACTACTACCCTGCCTAAAGGTACTTCCTGTCTTCAGACATATTTTTAAGGAGTGTGATGGCCATTCCTAATGGAAAGGGAGGAGACAAATGAACCAAAAACAAGAGACTTCCAGGTTTAAGCCAGAACTACAAAAATGACCTCTGTAACAGCTGCCCATTGATCCAGAGCTCCTCAGCAGAGGTCCAAGATAACAAGTGTACACGGACGCACCCGTGCATGTACATGTCTGTGTCCTAAAGACACGTTATCCCACAGGCAGGAGTGTGTGTTCGCGTTCGGGGAACGAGGCAAAGCACCAAGGACAAGCGGCAGAAGGAAACAGTCTAATTTTTATGCTATATTTAGGGCCATTTACTGCCCTGGCAAAACAAAAATCAGCTGCAAAACCAGTTTAACTGTTTTGTGTTTATTACTTTGTAAGGTAAAAACTGGTGTGTGTCTCTGAATCTAACTGTAAAAGTTATAATAAACATCTTCCATGTTTTAATCTTCATAATTTAAATACTGGAGAGCAGTATATGGTAAGATTTATTTTAAGCTTCTTGTTTAGTATTTACACAGTAATATAAGAAAATGAACAATTTTAGTTTAGAATAGAGTATAACATAGGAATGTTGCAATGAATAAAAGTGAAGTTAATGTTTGAAAGAAATATAAACCCATTAAGAAGGAAATGCATTTAGGCAATAAAACGGCTTCAGCCCTACTCCACCATGATATCAGAAGTTAAACCAGGTGAAATAAAACTGATTTAAAAACAAATATATTAATGATACCAGGGGCCTACAGCAGGAAAAATCCATGAAAGGGCAGAGCTAAGCTTCCCTTGGTCAAGTTTAATATTTAGATATGCAGTGCAGTATTTTACTTTTGATTTTAATTTTTTAAACGTATTTCCAATCTACTTATAAAATCCCTACATCTCTAGCCAATTTTCAACCCTCCCATCAACACAGCCCTTAAACAAAAAAGCCCTGTTTGCAGACACAATAATAAAGTAGCTCTTTTCAGATGTCGTGGGCCACGGCCAGCGCTGCAGAAACTCACTTGTAACCTTTTTCACGCTGGGTCCTCTACTTTTCCTGATCTCATACAAAAACATCTTTAATGGGAAGTTTATTTTGCTTAATAATATTGAGTGTATTGAGTGGACTCACGATGAGTAAGGAGTGGATGTGTGAAGCTACATTCATTCAGAGCCGGAAGACGCTTTCCCCCCCCGTGCCGCCCCATAGAAAACTTAAGGTTATTTTCGCCTTATTCTGGGAAGCAAGGAAACATCTCCACTTGAGCCCGGTGGAAATTTTTGGACAAATCTGTCTTTTGTCAGAATGTAAAATTGTTATGAAAATAAGCCAAGTTCAACTGAACCGTCCTTGGGAAATATTTCTCAGGTCTAGCAAGGAATTTCTTGGTCAAAACACAGCTGAGACCCTCCCCCTACCCTCCATCTGATAGATAGTGTGGAGGTTTACCCTCTCGTGGAGGTTCTTGGACAAGTGCTTGGGATAAACTTTTGCAATGCCTTAATCTTCCAAGTGAGTACGTTAACTACCAATAAGTTCACTGTTGCAGGATCACTCTTTCCCCACCAATTCCTCCCTTGGTTTTTCATTAAAAAAAAAAAATACACCTTTAAGTTTCCTCTTCTCTTCCACCACCAAATGGGAGAATTTTTGTAGGATGACAAATCTTTTCTTGCCTACTGCTAGTCCACGCAAATATTTTCTCACCTCATAATCAGCCTTGTACTTCACAGAAAGAAATTCGTATGCAAAACCAGCTTTCCTGGAAAAGCAAAATATAGAGTTCAGCACAAGCACCGATTTTGAATTGGAAAGTTAATGAGATGTTACAATTATGGAAAAGATGCAAGGATTGACCTGTTGTCCCTTGTTGAAATGCTCCAGAGTCATTGGTTGTAGGTGAACCTCTCACAATCTCTCCATCCCCAAAACTGTAATGCAGTTAGTAACCAGGATAGCAGGCAAGTTGCCAAACACTGCCTTTATTATTCTGATGACCAGACTTGCCTTTGTCGTGCCAGTATGTATACCTGGAACCTTTGCTTCCTGGAAGGAATTACCCCATCTTAGCATCAAAGTAGAATCATAGAATGGTTTTGGTTGGAAAGGAGCTTAAAGCTCATCCAGTTCCAACCCCCTGCCATGGGCAGGGACACCTCCCACTAGCCCAGGTTGCCCAAAGCCTCATCCAGCCTGGCCTTGAACCCCTCCAGGGATGGGGCATCCACAGCTTCTCTGGGCAACCTGGGCCACTGCCTCACCACCTGCACAAGAAAACATTTCTTCCTAATATCTAAATCTCCCCTCTTTCAGCTTAAACCCGTTCCCCCTCGTCCTGTCCCTCCACCCCCTGATCAAGAGTGTCCCCCCCATCTCTCCTGTAGCCCCCTTTCAGCACTGGAAGCTGCTCTAAGGTCTCCCCGGAGCCTTCTCTTCTCCAGGCTGAACAACCCCAACTCTCTCAGCCTGTCCTTGTACAGGAGCTGCTCCAGCCTCTCACCATCTTCGTGGCCTCCGCTGGCCCCACTCCAACAGGTCCATGTCTGTCCTGTGCTGAGGACCCCAGAGCTGGATGCAGCACTGCAGGGGAGGTCTCGCCAGAGCAGAGGGGGAGAATAACCTCCCTCGCCCTGCTGGTTACGTTGCTGGTGATGCAGCCCAGGACACGGTTGACTTTCTGGGCTGCAAGCACACACTGCCAGGTCACACTGAGCTTCTCATCGCCCAGCATACCCAAGTCCTTCTCCTCAGAGCTGCTCTCTATCCATTCTCCACCCAGCCTGTGTTTGTACTTGGGATTGCCTCGACCCATGTGCAGGATCTTGCACTTGGCCTTGATGAACTCCATGAGGTTTGCATGGGCCCACCTCTCCAGCCTGTCCAGGTCCCTCTGGATGGCATCCCTTCCCTCCAGTGTGTCCACCACACCACACAGCTCGGTGTTGTTGGTAAACTTTTGTAGGTTGACAGATCTCTTCATGCCTACCACTAGCCCATGCAAACGTTTTCTCATTTTGTAATCTTGCAGGTCTTCAAGACCCACCTGCTGTATCCTGGCATTCCCCTCCTGTTCCTGCCCTTCGTGATCTGCCGGAGGGTGGGAGGGAGCAGGGGAATTAGGCAGGTTGCCAAACCCAGCTCGCCCACTTCCTGTGGGGAAAGCCACCTTTTGAACAGAAGCACCGAAGAGCGGAGTCCGGAGCGAAGCAGCCCTTGCACTAGTTTTGTAAGAGGTCAGGGAAAATTTTTGGCAACAAAGAGAGGCTATGAATGTCATACATGGAGAACATGTAATAGAGCTATTGGGGCCAGCTGGCTGAGAAATCATCGTCTGGACAGGACAGCATACGCCCAGGCCCATTATGCTCAAAAAAGAAGCACCCTGGCCAAAATATGATTGCAACCCTTGAATGATTTTTCTTAAACTATCCTAGAAAAAGATGTTTAAAATGGTACGTATAAGTTGTTCAGGGGATGGAAGCCTAAGGAAGGCCTAGAGATATTTTATACTGCCCTCAAGTGAACTGGGACAAGGAGAAAGCTTTTAAAATTCACCCTATATGCAAAATAGAGTCATTGTCAAGCACAAGAAGTCATGCTGGCAGCACAGCAGAAGTGCCTCTGGGAAGCAAAACAAATATATTTAAATTGCCTAGGGAAAAAACCCCTATTTGTTTGTTCTAGACTATTATGCTAGCCTTTCTTACGCAGGCTCATGAAGATAGAGTAACCAACCAGCCAACCGTTCACATCAATCCCATTTTAGCCATATGTGGCACATCTGACGCACAGGAGCAGGTCGTGAGGAACACAAGCTCTGGCATGCCATCACATCTCCCTCCTCCCTCTCGTTCCCAGAGGCCAGTGGAAAACAGAGCATTGAAGTGCTGGGGGGTCGGCCGATCCGCCTCGTCACTGAGCAAAGTTCAGGCGCAGAGTGGCCCCCGCACAGGAAACTGGGCAGCCTTTTGTTTGACAGAAAATGGAGACTCGGGCTGCCTGCGTGGTTGGAAATTATCTCACAGTTACAAGAAACTTGGGAATATAAACAAAAAAAATCCCTGCTATGTGATGCCGTGGTCCTTGGGGCTACCACCACGGAGTGACAGGGATGCGGCGATGTTGATGGTGGGAACAGCGCAGTATTACAACACGCGTGAGAGGGTCACCCCAGCACATCCAAAGTGCAAGGAAATCCCTGATACCTTCTATACACCTCCCAGAGGACATCCACGCAGGACACCAAGTGAAGCGTATCACCCAAGGGTCAGGCAATGGACACATGGGCACCAGGGAAGGTGGGGAGAACCAGAAATAAGAGACCTCCTGCTGCCTAATAGCAGCAGGGCTGATCTCAGGTGTCAGAGCAGCAAGATGGCGCACTGGCAGCCTAACAGTGCTGTGTAGATTTAAATTAAATGCACTGGGTTTTGACTGCTGCTCCAGGAACCTGGAGAAGGGAATCAGCTCCTGGACGCGGGCGGAGGAGCTCCCTGCTTCCTCCTGGAAATCCCCCACGTCTCCTCACCCTCCTCTCCTCTGGCAGAGCTCTCTGCGGACATAAAGAGCTTGAGAAGTTTCCTGTAGAGGCTGTGTAGAGCAGACACAGGTCTTCATGGCCAGCTTTCACTGCTCGGCCCAGCATCTTTTGAAGAGTGCCACAAGCATCCTTGGTGTCATCAAGGCATGTCGCCACAGTATGCCAGAGGAAACGCAGAAATGCCTCCTTTCAGGTGGGGACATTTTGGAAGAAAAATATGGGAAAGGGTATTGCATTGTGAGCTTGTTCGTCATGTACTGCCAACAGATATATGTTGATAGACATTGCTGTATGGAAAAGCAATTTAGAATCTGTAAGGCCTTGGCTGGTGTTTACTTTGGCCAACAGCAGTTGGGCGGACCTTGCAAGGACCTGGCCTAACGTGCTTACTTCCATCTGTGGCTACTGTTCATTAAACTCGCTTATGCATAGATTTCTTCTATATTTAAATACCCATAGCTCTGTGCCTTGCCTGTGTGTTAATGGGTAACTCCTGGGAGTTAACAGCAGTCTGAAACGCTAAGTGCTTCCGCAGTTGCAGGAGAAACACCTCAGCAGCCTTTCATTAATGGCCGTATACGTTCCCAAATGTTAGCCCGGTGTCGTCAGTTCTCCCACCTCTTCCGTAAGCGCGGTGTTCCATTAATTATCGCTATTTATATTGTCATGATACCCAGAAGCCTCCATGAGGAGCAGCTTTTGCAATCCAGAAAAAAAAAAGAAACAACACAGAGCCTCAGGTGATGGTCTTTGTTTTCAGAAAGACACAACCCAGCGGAGAAGCAAAGTATCGGCAGTGTGGTGGATCACCTTCCTTGTGTGGGAAACAGAAATATCACAAGGAGGCAAAGACGGAGCAAAGGGAGGTGATGGGGTAATGTGAGGAAGAGGAGAAAGGGAGTGATGAAGATACAGCAGAGGAAGAGAACAAAGGAGACAGTGAGAGCAAAGGAAGGATGGCAACAGAAGGGTCTGGGGGGAGAGAAACAGAGGAGGCATAGCATGGGGTTGGGCAAACAGACACCGAGCACGAGCAGCCATCAGTGGACAGTAGTCGGTGTCCAGACTCCCAGCTGTGCATGCAGCCTGCCATCATGCTCATCCAGGGGCAGGCAGGAAGGCAAGTATGACGTGTACCTCCGGCAGCGCCTGAGGACAGCCCCGGGGGCATGCATGCTCACCCAGCACATCTGCGGGGCTGCCGTGGGGCCACTCCCGCCCTCCCTCCGCCGCCTCTGCTTTCCAGCTCTTTCCCTGCTTTCTATTTTCTTTTTCTTTGCCTTTTACTGACAAAACCTTTGTTTTGATTGCTCTGCCAAAGACTTGCTCCCCAGAAGCTGGCAGGTCCTCTCTGACCAAGAAAGCTGGACCATGAAGGCCATGAGGAAACAATTTAGAAATGCCTCTCGCAACAGTGGGGAAAAAACACCCCAGATTATGGGTTTAAATGGTGTTTGAATCCTGGAGGTGCCTGCAAAGCCCCACAGAACGGTTTCATGCTTGAGTGCTGAGCACATGGGACTCGCTGTGCTCCAAGCTCACAACCAAGATTGCCAAAGGATTCGAAGACAAAGGCCAACTTATTTTTTTAGCAGATGTGTATGCATGCAACAGTTATTCCAGCTGCAGAGAACATCTGGAAGAGCCCTTCGTCCCGCCGGGGCCGGGAGCTCCCCATCTCCATTAGCAGGAGCTCTTCACTTTGCAGCTCCCAGGCAAACCAGCTGTCTGAGACGTGCTAGAAGAGTGGGCTTTGGAGTCACCGTGCTCCAAGGCAGGGCATAAGGGGACACTGAGGGTTAGACGGAGGTTTGCGGAAAGGTTGGTAGGAGGTGTTTGTTACCTTCGGGCTCCAGAACAAGGTGGAAGTGTTACATGGGGGACTACCTAAGTGCAAAGAAAAATTAATTGCGGGTTGCTGGTGGGAAACCACATGAGGCTGGGGAGAAATGGCTCGTGCAGTTCTTCCCCAGGCACCACGACAGGAGATGGGTATGGGGCTGGAGAGATCCTTGGTCCTTGAGTTATACCAGTTGGTTGCGAGAGGCTCTACTGATTACTAGAGGCCACGTCCCATAAGAGGAGAATTTTGTGCTACAAGCCCTGTTTGGGGCTGCTTTGCGCTGCTGGCCACTGAGCTCCCATGTGAGGACAGGGCCAGCGGGGATCCTTTTGACAAGCCCCAGAAAGTTTTTGTCCCCAAGGAAGGAGGCAAACTCATGGTCCCTCCCCCCAGCTGATCCTCCTCCTGCTGCTGCTTTGGGAATCCGAATGGGCTGTGACTCAGAAGGCCCAAAAATGAACCTTTTTCTCCCAATGTAGTCAGTGGACAGAGCTGTGCACCTACAAAGGATGATTCAGAGCGTCTTGGATGTCTACAGCCCGTTGGTTTTTGGAAAATCTTCCTAAACTGTCTGAAATCGTAACGCTTCCTATAGCTACCTAAATTACCTATAACGTATCCTAAAGCACAGGAGGGAGATAAATACCGACTGGGTCACTCGGTAGTGACAGAATGAGATTAAAATTTCATGATTCCTCCTTACATAATATGGAACAGCAACTTTCCCAGCTTTTAAAGGCATTTGAATGTACAGAATAACCAACTGTGAAGGCAGAGGCTTTTTCTGACCTCTCAGACATTAATGCTGTCATTCAAGCAGGAAGAAACTACCTAGAGTAAAGCATTTTATAACAAAAAGAGTGTAATCACGTCATCAGAAGCCAGGACTGTGAGAACTCAAAGTGAAATCCCTCTGGTTTGCAGCCAAAACGCTGCGAATTGGAGGCTAAGAAGACTCCGTGGAAGGTACTCAGGCTTAGACAGCCTGGAGATGCACTGTGATGCTCGACAAGCTTTTCGCAACCACGCCTCTCTTTGTCTAGCTCTCGCGTCGTGGCGTAACTCCACACTTGTTCCAACATTTTGGAACTTTTTTTTTTAATTCCTGGACTCTGACATCGTCTGGCGATTGTTGGTAAAAAAAGCATGACTTCCAGAAAAATGCAGCTCTACAGACTAATTGTTTTTCCATTTGCATCTCTGCTCGTCGAGACGCAGCGCTAGTGCAGCAGCATCCGGCCCTGCCTGAGACTGCAGCCGCTCCCCCAGGACAAACCAGCCTTTTTCCTTCAAGCCCACAAAAAAGAAAGCCTTTAGCAACCTGTACTAACTGCAGCTGTCTGGCTTCATGTAATTTGTGTATCGTACTTTTGCCCATTACCATCCCCATTTGAGATACTGTTTTTCCTAAATGAGAAGTACCGTATTACAGTATATATCATAAAGAGTATGTACACATTATAAACCAAACTAAAATCCAAACAAGCACCAAAGGACTTCTAATGATGACACCTGAAATGTTTTTGAAGACTAGCGTAGTGGATTACATATGTAATGTAATTACTTTACATGTGTAAATATAATCCCCTGTTCCTGACCTGTTTCATTTCTATGCATTACATACATTAATAGTCTGAATTAAATAAAATTTTCACTTTCACAACTGATTCATCTGTGTTCTGTGAATTGTTAATCCTGAATCTCTTTCTTTAACCAGAAACGGACATCAGGTCTGCCCAACAGACACCTTAGGTGTGCGTAATCAAGTTTAGCAGAATGGGGCAAGTCTGGGTCTCCAGTCTGAAACCCATCCAGATATTCCTACTCTCATTCCTGAGGGGAAACCTTATTTCACTGGTTTGTATGCAGTCATCCCACATACTAAAATGGAATAATCTATAACTGCTTCTTCATAAGCTTAAATCCTCAAATGAAATACCAAGGACTGGCTAACTTTTGAAACTGATGATAGAGTAAAAAAGAATTCCTTTGGAAGATCATCAATTTAAGTGTGGGAGAAGCTGTTAGAGACCTGAAGTAATTTACTCCCAGGCACCATTATTCAGTCTGTCCCCGTGCAGTTCCCCAGGTTAGTTATCTATATGAGCACTGGCTATATGAGCAAGTGCTATTACGACTGGACAACCCTTCAGAGCAAAGTTTTGGCAACTGAATTTCTTTTCATAAGCGCAGTTTTGCCTTGCACTCCTGACACAAATCCAACAGCAGTTGGATTTTTTACCAGTTCCCCTCCCATCATAAAAAGGATTGGGGAAAAAAAAAAAGGAAAGGCAGAAAGACATGGATGACAGAAAATACAGAACAACTGCTACAGAAGGAGAGAAGGACAGGATAGAATAGGATATCGCATAACATACCATAATTAATATAATATAATATACTAAATATAATATAGTTTGGAAGAGAGCAGGCTGGTGGGAGAAACAGGCTCATAGGAAAACAGAAGCTGGAAGGGACCTCAGGAAGTCGCTGGTACAACCTCTGGCACAAAGCAGGTCAGCTCTGGGGTGAGACCAGGTTGCCCAGGGCTGATCCATGACGCAGATATGACCGGATGGTGTTTGGAAGGTGACTAGCACTGCAGTAGTCACTGTTTCTCACTACCCAGCTTGAGAGCTATTCAAATTATCTGATGCAATTTTAAAACAAAAGGATGACTTTTTTCCACACAATGTATAAAACTACACAACATTTTGCCACAGTATACTGGCAAAGCCCAAAGTATAAATATATTTAGCAATTAGTCAGATTAATGGAAGAAGGGTCATTCATGAATTAGTAACCATAAACAGATGCAAGTCAATATGGTCACCCTTATACTATGGCGCTCTGATAATGTATCCCTCAATGTACCAGCAACACCAGCCACAAAAGTGACAGCAAAACATCAACCCTGGCATGTGAACAAAAGAAAAATCCTTCTAATAAGAATTGCTGGCACAGATAAAGAACCAACAAATTTAAGTGCCTGCCACATTAGCCATTCTGATCTCCTCAAAGCCGTTTTCAAGGCAGAGAAGCGAACGCTAACGTCATCACCGCGCCTGCGCTGTGCAGGGGTTTCATTTTGCAAGGACGCTTGTCTGCTTGTTTGAAAACAGCCCCTCCCTGGATGAGAACACCCCCAGCACCATACCCCGGGGAAAGTCCACTTCCTGACACCAAGTTATTACAGAACCCACATTAGCTCACACAAATCTTTAACAAATACGTATTTTTAAGAGCTTAACGTGTTCACAAAAGTATTGTTTATGGTGACGGGTTATAAAACTGTGCAATAACCTGCCAAGGGAAATTTCAGAAATATTCTCATCTGAGTCATCTCCATCGAGGTCATGAAATGGAGAAAGCCTTCGAAATGAATTACTGGTTTCTGGGCTGGAAAAATCAACCAATACCCCACCACGCACATGCGCACCAATAGCCAAATAAGATCTTTCTCATCACTTACTATTGTTTTTCTGTCGTTGTCGCAGAACCGCACTACTGACTCAGTCTTGTATGGATAAGAGACAAGACTGCCACAATATGGCACGTCAAAAGTCAGCATTTCCCATTCGCAGAGAATTTCAACATTTTCAACTTGCGTTCATCTTGGTTTTGTTGCAACTCGGAGAAAAATAGGCTTTCAAGATTTCCTGCGGAGTAGAAATTCTGTAAAAAGTGCTTTCAGAAATACCAGCATCGGGAATAATATAAGAAATAATAGTGGCTGGGATCAGTAGCTGTTGAAAGATATATTTCATCATCTTGTTGCTATGGTCATGTAGGAGTGATGCAACTCTACACTCTCTCATAACAAGACTTGCTACAAAAAGGATTACTTCATATACATTCCTATTCATGTGTCCACCTACAGCTCACAAGGACAAAGCAAGATTTAGGAAGCTGTTCTAACATTGATCAAGAAACTGGATATTTTTACGTACAATTTAACATTACACAGTGTCTGTATCTCACGATACCTGGATTAGAATGTTTTTCAAGTTTTCAAAGATACTGAGCCACCTTCTAACAGCCCCCTGCCCTAACAGAGATCAATGGGTAAAGAAAAATGTCCAATTTCCAGTATTTACATAGCTGACTGCACCTATGAAAATTAATTCAATTCTCTGTATCTGAGAAGCTAACAGAAGTAAGTGCCTAGGAGCATATGAAAACTTATGAATTATCCGTCCAAGCACCACATGCTCAAAAACTCTAGGAACTGAAATAAAATCTTTATAGGAACTCAATCCCCCGAGAGATGGAAGGTAACAGAGCACAGAAAATCCTTTAATCCTTTAATCTGTTCAGTGCTTGAGTACATCCTTCTTGAACATACCTTCTTTCAATACAATGGAAATAAAAATATAACACACCAAGTAGCAGCACAGGACTGTTTACCTTGAAAAGGAACTTTGCAAAGCTGCGAACTATTATCTTTTGTTCTCCTCAGATTTTTGGCACTTATCTAGTGACTCACAGATTATATATGTAAACATGGATTAGTCCTTTATACCGGAGTGTATGCAAATAATGTCTCTTTTTCTCTAATTTGCTATTAAACACAGCATATAAAGGTCACCATGGCCCTAGAAAACATGTCCAGGGATCTGTCCAGGCCTGCAGAATATCAACAGCATCGTATAACCATACCGGAGTTAAACTCTGCCTTCTAGAATAAACACTTTTAAAAACTTTTTTTCATGTGTAAGCAAAGTTTCCTATGTTTCTTCACTTCTATAAACAGTAATAAATACTCTCTCCTGGCAACTCATGATTCAGTAGCACTAATTACAAGTGAACGCTCATCCAAATACCATCTCGAATATTTGACAAGGTTAATAGCCAGGTAAGAAGCTGAAAACACTGCACTTTCCCAGTATGCCAAAAAAAACCAGAAATTTAAGAGTCACAACATGATCTAAGATCTAAACACAGAAGGAAATCTCTGCCTTTACACTTTTTCTCTCTTCAAAACTACACGCAAATTCTCACAAAAATAAGAAGCGTGGTTTGAGGATGCGGTAATCCCTGGCAGCCTTGTCTAGCCAGAGCTCCTAAGGGAGAGGACAGCATCCAGAGCTGGAGCAGGGACAGGCTGGAAGGGAAGGATTCAGGAACATGGCCCAGACACACGGGGATGGCTTCAGGAAGGCCACGGCTTGCCTCAGGTTGAGACTTGTAGGGGATATCATGGGCAGTGAGAGGAGCTTTACACCTACATGGGCAATAAAAAGCTGAACAAGGAACATGTTGCACTGAAATAAAATCTTTATAGGAACTCACTTCCCCAAGAGAGTGAGCTTAACTCAACTCAAAAAGCATTAGCAGCAGGTCAAGGGAGGTGATTCTCCCCCTCTGCTCTGCTCTCGTGAGACCCCACCTGGAGTACTGTGTTCAGATGTGGGGCCCCCAACATAAAAAAGACATGGACCTGTTGGAGAGAGTCCAGAGGAGAGCCACAAAATTGGTCAGAGGGCTGGAGCACCTCCCCTATGAGGACAGGCTGAGAGAGCTGGGGTTGTTCAGCCTGGAGAAGAGAAGGCTCCAGGGATGCCTTAGAGCAGCTTCCAGTGCTGAAAGGGGGCTACAGGAGAGATGGGGAGGGACTCTTGATCAGGGGGTGTAGTGAGAAGACAAGGGGTAACGGGTATAAGCTGAAAGAGGGGAGATTTAGATATTAGGAAGAAATGTTTTCTTGTGCAGGTGGTGAGGCAGTGGCCCAGGTTGCCCAGAGAAGCTGTGGATGCCCCATCCCTGGAGGGGTTCAAGGCCAGGCTGGATGAGGCTTTGAGCAACCTGGGCTGGTGGGATGGTGTCCCTGCCCATGGCAGAGGGCTGGAACTAGATGATCTTTGAGGTCCTTTCCAACTCAAACTATTCTGTGATTCTCTGACCCTATGTGTCCCCCTGGACGAGTGGGGTGGATGGTTTGGGGACAGCTGACACAGACGGGGATGAGGTTCTCAGTGCCTCCCTTGTCTCGCTGTTCACCAGGAGGGTTTCTGGGCTCCTGACCTTCGAGGCAGGGTGTGAGGAAGAAAGCATCTACCAGTGGGAGAAGAGAATCCAGTCAGGGCCTCTGGAGAAATCTTGGCCCATAGAAGTTCACATGACCTGATGGGTGGCACCCCCGGGTGCTGAGGGTGCTGGCTGGTGTCTTTGCAAGATCATCTGGGAAAGATTGTGGAGATCTGGGAAGGGCCCAGATGACTGAAAAGGCAAAAGTTGCTCCCAGCATATGTTATCCCCATCTTCTCTTCCTTCCCTGGAAAGCCACAGAGGAAGCCTCCTGGAGCACATTTCCGAACGTGTCAGGAGAACAAGGTGACCGGGAACAGCGTGGCCTGACCAAGGGTGAGCTATGCCTGACCAACCCAGCTGCCTCCTGTGGTGAAATGGTTACAGCTGCGAATGCAGGCAGGGACCTTCTTCTGTCTGTCAGGCTCCTGCGGTGGGGTACCACAGGGGTCTGTCCAGGACCTGGCCTCTTTAATATCTGTTTCAGCGACCTGAAAGAGGAGCCAGAGCTCAGTGAGTCTGCGGGTGAGAGGATGGAGCCAAGCTCCTCCCAGTAGCACATGGCAGGAGGAAGAAGGACAACCAGCATAAATCAAACGGTGTTCAGACTGGATTTAAAGAGAATTTTTTTGGCCATGCAAAGACTCAAGTATGGGAGCAAGATGGCCAGAGTCGCTGATGCCACCTCCATCCTTGAAGGTTTTCAAGACCCAAGTGGATAAGTCCCTATCTTACCTGCTTTGAATCTAGTGTCGACCCTTGCGTGAGCAAGAGAGACCTCCCGAGCCCCTTACATCCAGAGTGGTTTTATAAATTACTGAGCACTTAACATTATTTATGACTGAAACAAGCAGAAGTGTTGGATTTTACCTGCAAGATTTTCCAGTGCTTGGAAAACTACCAGGAATGCCAAAGAAGAAATCCAAGACTTAATTTTAATGAAGACTCAACTCTTTGAAAGTAAATTTTACTTCCAGTTTCAGCCAGTATAACTTAAATACACTTCATAAGCAAATTGTTGTTTTTTTCACAAAGTTTCAACTGCAGAAGCAAAACTCACTTTTACTTGGAATTGATTTTTTTTTTTTTAAATAAGAAAGTGAGAATGTATTCAGATAAAAGAGAAGCATCACTGGGCTTTGGAAGCTAGTAAAAGGAAGTATTTTGTTGGGCTGTAATCAGTAATTTAATCAGTTTTAATAAGGAAATCTTGACTTCAAAATAGTGCAGAAAGGTTGGCTGTTGTGCCAATAATAGCTGACACAAAAAAATAAAGAGGAATGAAAGCAGGAAAATAAAAAATGCAAAGCGTTTGGCAATGCACAGCAGCCATTGAACAAACAGCCCTGGCCAAAGCTCTGACAGTACACAGCTGAAGGAACCGCGTGAACAGTTGAGTACACTGCAAAGAACATTTCACTTCCACGGATCTGCCTCTCCAGCCCTTCGGCCAGCCGAAGACCCATTGCATTCAAGAGAATTTTTGTTTGCTTACATATGCTAGAATTAGGCACAAAAGATTTAAGTCATTTCCAGTATTTCCACCATTCTAACAGAAATCTTTGCAGAAAAGCAGTTTGCTGGAGGGCCATTGATGAAGCTTTGAGTGGCACTGAAGTGGCATTAACAACTTGGCTAATGACATGCCAGCTTGAGAGCTATTTGTTCATTGTGGCACTTTTGTAACAGTGTGCTATTTTGGCTGAATTATAGCTGGGAATGAAATTAACTATTTTGGGTGGAGAATAAATGGTACCAGCTAAGATATCTTCCTTACTTGAGTTTATTTTAAAAAGTTTACAGCCCAAGAGTAAGCCTGACTACCTCATCTATCTAAAATAATCTGAAATATAAAATCTAGCTAGATGTAGAGCCAGACACGGGAAGTCTAGACAAGCAAAAAAAATCAATTCAAGGGTGGCATTAAGGGTAGCAAGCATCTGCACTGCCCAGGGTGCCATCCCACCACCCAGGGTCACGCACAGCCTGCAGATCCCCAGCCCAGCCCGTAGAGATGGGGAAGGCTGGGCCAAGTCCACGGTGGCGATCAGGGCGGTACTGGTAGGACCAAGGGAAGGGGGGCCTGAGCTGAAGTCAAGCTCCCTAGCACAGACGGAGGAACAATTCAGAGGTGAATTAAAACTGACTGATGTTTAAGTTGTTGCAGTCTAATTCCAGAATTCGTGTCATATGGCTTCAGCCAAAACATGCCAGGAACATTAACCACTTCTCCGTCCTTTCAGCACTCAACACATGCTGGAGTTCATTGTGAAGTGTGCCATTGTGAAAGTTACTCCTTTTTATTTTAAAGAAAAAAAAAAGTCCTAAGATTTAAATTAAAGAAATGAAAGTGTTTCAATCAAACTCAGTCATGCTGATGTTAAACCTGAAAAATGCTTTTCAGATTGACCTGAAACTTTTTCCAACTTTTAAGAAATCAGTACATTTAAGACAGCTATGCTGATAAACATGTTCCCAGCGGCAGCGCCCTGAGGACTCTGAAACACCCACATGAGCAAAACTGTCCTTTTTTAAATGTTACTCCAATTCAAATAGACTAATTTAAAGAAAATACAGTCTTATTCTATTCTTGTCTGGGCAATTTTAAATATATAGTTGAAGTGACATAGCTGATTTTTAAAAAAGGATTCAAGCAGACCAGAAACTTCACCAACTCTTTCACAATTTGCTTAAGCAATACGTCAGCATTAAAAAAAAGTTGCAATCAGAAGAATGAATTTTACTTTAATTTCATCGCCTTGAGCGGTATGTTGCAATGCAATTCACTCTGTAACACTTCCTGTTACAGTAGCACGTGTCAATCACCTCGATTTTGTTTATACTGTGCAGAAACAAAATTTTCCTACACAATAATTCTACAAATGGCATTGAGAATAGGTGGATTTCAATTTATTCCTTCAACAGTTACTGATGACAATAAAACTGACCATAAGACAGAGTAAATAAAAATACTTTGATCATCTCCATGGCCTTAGGGAATCTTCTTTTATATCCTCCCTAGGGCAGGGGGAAAAAAAGATTTAATTCAAATGATTTTCCTTAAAGACTTTAGCAAGGACAATAGGGATAATGTAATGCAGCCTTCTTAAAATCAACTGGATCTGTACAGAGAACTTGATCTTAAAAAGAAGCTCAGAGAAAAAAGAAAGAGTTTTGTCTGAAGAAAGAAGAGTTCAGCCTGTAGGTGCAGTTGCCTGGCACAGGGAGGAGAGCCCATGTGCACAAAGCAGATCCTGACACGCGTCCCACCTCTCCCACCAGCCATTGCTGCACTCATCACGTCCTGGCTCTAGGATTCTCTTGTGGGGACTTCTTTATATCACTGTACAAAACACATCACAGAACATCTTAGTAATAATTTTAGTTTCCTAAGAATCTACTTAATCTACTTAAGAGATCTGCAGAGCAACGACATAGGATTTGGGGCCAAAACATGCAACATCCCCAATCTGAGCAAGGATTATCAGCAAAGGAATTGATTTTAGAACCAGATGTTATAATAGCACTTTGGAGAGGAGTGACTGACCTCACCGCTCCTTCTGGGTGGGAGGAAAGTACAACACACTGCACATGCTCACACTGCCCAGGGACGTTGTGCCATCTCCATCCTTGGAGGTTTTCAAGACCCAACTGGTCCAAGCCCTGAACAACCTGGTCTGACCCCAGAGCTGACCTGCTTTGAGCAGGAGGTTGGACAGGGACATCCTAAGGTCACCTCCAGCCCAAGTGACCCTGTGACCCTATGTCATAGAAATGGTACTTACGTGAGTCAGCAAACACAGTATGTCATGGATACTTGACACAATTTTTCAAGACTTCCTGCACTTATGCAAAGATATGATCCATGAGATCTAGGAGGAGCATCAAGCTGACCACATGAACAGTTTCATCACACTTACACAATCGGTGACTTAGCAAAGAATTACGCACTATCTATTCTTTCATCTTCATGAATGAAATACCAGTATTCTTCGATTTACTGTATTTTTCCCATGACAAAATGTAGTCACTGTTTAGATGTGTTAACGTCTGCCGCAATACTCAGTGCATTACTGTTGATCATGCAGTTATTAGCGTGGTGCTAATTGTGCATCCTTTTTCATTGCAATTGAGAAAACAAATAGCTGTATAAAGGTCAGATCCTGTTCTGCAGCAGGCAGATCCAAACCAATCCAGACAGTGACACTTGTCTCCATTGTTAAACTAGCGTTGGACAGGAATGCCATCTGAGGAAGCCTTTAAAGATCAGGGAGAAAAAGAAATACTGAAACGGCAACCCACAGAATTCCTCTGGTCCCTGAGAGCAGAAAGAGCTCCACGTTGACCATTGCAAAATGTCACAGAATGGTTTGGGCTGGAAGGGACATCAAAGATCATTGAGTTCCAACCCCCTGCTATGGGCAGGGACATCTCCCACTAGCCCAGGTTGCTCAAAGCCTCATCCAGCCTGGCCTTGAAATAGCCATCTACCTTGACAGGGACAACTCCATGTGTAAGCAGCCCTGGGATGAAACCTGTGCAAGATCCTTCACTCACCTCCGAACTAGCACTTGGCCCTAAACCCATGCAGAAATGCTCAATATTCAACATAATCGTTGAGTCTATGGGTATTTTTGCAAAATTATTAAATTCCTTCTCACTGGGAGGCTCACTATATCATTGCAAATAGCAAAGTCACTCTTTGTTAGAAGTGAGCAATGAGAGAGAATCATGACATCTCTTATGCAGAACTATCACTGAAACGGGAGAGCCCGCTGAGTGACTGCAGCTCCTGGCTCACACGTGCGCCGCTTGGGTTCGTGCACACACACCGCACAAAGATTAGATATGCCAGTATTACAACAGACACATTTGCTTTGGCTGAGGGTAGCTATGCTTAATTGTTTTGATTTGATTATCTGCTGCATTTTACAGCTGAGGAGTTTCCTGTTCTAAGTCCTATTATAATTTCAGGGATGCTCTGCTCCCTTAGCCCTCAGGATCTGGTAGTAGACATTGGCTTTGCAATAGCTAAATCCATGGACAGAAACAAAATATTTTGGTTTAAAGCTTGAGAAATCAAGATTTGTTGCACACCACGCTGTACGCTGGCATGGGCATGTAGGTCCCCGGCAGCAGCATTGCAACAGCCAGAGAGGGAAGGAAGGGCAGTGTCTGGGTTCCTGCAGCCAATGTCTGCATAGAAAATGACTGTGTGTTCATGGGATCCACCTCAGCAGCCAACAGCGGAGGCACTTTTGGCTAAATCCATCCCAAAGAGTGACACCTGTGGACATCCAAGACACAAGGTTAGCTCCAACGGGCAGTGGGACGGGCAGCGCTCTCTGGTTCATCTCAGCTGTGGTGTCCCTTCCATGAGCAGTGGCAATGGGCAGCCCTCATCTTTGCTCAGAGGAGACGAAAGGCCAGTAAGGCATGGCTCAGGTAGAAGAACAAAGGGGAAAGTTTGCCATGGTGCTGCCCAGGGCTGCATTTAGCTCCCCCACGCACCTCACGTGCCAGGGCAAAGAGTGCTTCCCATTTCAGATAAGAGCACTCCAGCCAGCACAGGGCTGGGCAGGTGTGCTGCGGTCGGGGGGCAAAGAGGGAAATAGCACCAACCAGCAAGTTTTGACAAGATCATCACACCACTTCCAAGAGGAGCATAAGCTGAAATGTGTTTGCTCTCGCTGAGCTCCAGACATGTTGCTTCAAAAGGGGATGCCCACACTACCCCAAAGTCTCACTGAGGCCCAGAAATTCTTCCATCCTTTTTCTTTGCTACGAAAAGCTCCCTTGGTCAGCTTAAAACAGACAGATCAGATCAGCAGAACTTGATGAAACTTGATTCCAGCCCCAGCAAGGCTCACGAGCAGTCATATCAAGCCCACATGGGGTTCTTATCAAGCTCAAGTTACTGAAGAGAACAAGCTATTTAATGATGCTGGTTTGCATCATATCCCTCGCTCTGCCCTTTCTCTCTGATCCTTTCAAATAAAATGCTAGAAGTGTTTTCTTGTTGATGAACACGCTGTTCTGAACCCTGCAATTGCACTTACTTATTTTACTTTTCAGAGTTTTTGATAAGATACATAGAAGTGTTTCATAAGAGACAAATCTTTCAGTAGGTCCTTGTGTTATTCAGTAAAGTCAGTGGATAAGTTTGTTCCTAGAGGCAAGGCACAGGACATTAAAGGCTATCCTTTATCCTTATTATCCCAATATCTGTATTTCAATCAAGTTATTCATATCATTAAACGTTGAACTTGCACGGCAAGTTCTGCCCGTAAGTAAAAGGGCAATAAAGCATTTCCCCTCGCTCTGCTCCTAACCAGAGCAGACAGCCCAGAGCACTGCAAGGGATTTGGACCTTTGCAGCAATTTTTATACCTGTATGTTTGCTGGTGCTTGACAAGAAAATGTGTTAATGCTTGACCAAGGTTGGGTCACTTCATTTTTCCTAATATATATAGAAAGAATCACAATAGGCTGCTTTTATTATGAAAATCTTCACTGTCTCTTAACACAAGTTAGGATCAGCTTTTAAATATACTCCACTGTGAATGTGAATATAAAAGAGCCAACTAGTACTCTAAATGGAAATCACTGAAAAACTATCAGGGTTTAAAACCCCCCAACCCTCTCCATACGTTATATACGGTAGTTTACCATTATACAGAGTAAACGTTTTCTCTCTGTCCAGTAGGTTACAGGAAATAATAGCAAACACCTCTCCATTTTCCGTAGCTGGGGCTAGGGGACAGTGATCAACAGGCAGGGGAAAGTTTGCTGAAATCAACTGGCTAATGCAGATTTTAGCTGGATTTTAGGCAGCTGAATCTCGGCTTTCATCACGCAGGAGTGAAAGATAACATTTTTACCATTTCAGGGAAATAGAAACAATTCCTGGACACACTGACACCATGTGAGCAGCGACTAGGAAAAGGGGAACCCCTAAACTTCTCTGACCTACAAGCAGAGAGGGTTTTTTTTAGCCAGCCGAGGGGCTGATGTAGGATGTCCAAATCACTCACACACTGTTCCTCTGCTATGCAAAGCACTGCTCCATGCCTGCACGCTCACAGGGGCATTTGCGGGGGCCGGCTGGGTGCTGCAAGCCTTCCTTGCTGCTGGCGAGGAGAGGAAACAGCTGCTTTTGTTCACCCTTTAACCTGCCACATGGGGGGACATGGGGCAGGGACAGGGGAGGTGAGCGGTGGCCGTCAGGCTTTTCTGGGCAGAAAGCACTGTCGTTTGACAGTGAGCAAAGGCAGGATGTTGGGAGTGGCACGGGCACTGACACCAACCCCTTGCTCAGGCTACCATACAGGCTATGTTACAGACATACTCTAAAGAGCATCCTTGCCTAAGACACAAAGAGGGCATCCTGTGGACTGAAAAAGCCACAGACTGACATCGTGCATCGGGAGACCCACCTGGAGAGGCTGATTTTGACACAGATCCTCAGATCAGCCTCCTCTAAGACCCTCAGAGTTGAAATCATCACCTATTTCCTTGCAAAGTCAACACCAAGCCACGCTACAAAGGTTATTCGGTGTGTGATCCTTTCCCAAAAAGCTCTTTTACCTTGTGTTTGAGAGATCACCGAGATAAAGCATGCCTGAAGGAGGAGGGGAAGATGCTTGTCAGAGCTGGAGATCTCCAGCACTACTGAGTTTGTCACCAAGCCAGTCACCATACGGACCCGCAGCAGTCAGCAGCAGTTGCGCTGAGGCTCCAGAGCCTGTGGAAATTTTCCATGCTTTGGAGGATTGTCTCCTGAAGGCTGACGCAGCTGAAGTGGTGTTTTTTTGTGAGTCAATCAACATGAAGCCTTTTGCATTGGCTCAGTTGAAAAGTCATCAAGGAGGGATGTGCCGAACCCCTTTCTCTCCCACTGGCAACGGGAAAGTCCAAATGGCATCTGCTCATCTCCTTGTATGGGCAGCGTGGGAACAGCCCTCGCTGGGGACATGAAGTTTCACCTTTTTTCCCCGATTTACAAACATTTTTCATAGAAGAAAAATTCTCATGAATGACTGTCACCACAAAGCTTTGTATAAGATACTGATGTCAATCCTACAGTATAACCCAAACTCCTGGAAGCTTACTGTAAATACAGTTGTGGGGAAGCAGATGCACCTTGGCTGACGTATTGCCAGGAAGAAGGGGAAAACCACTATTACCAAGTGGAGGATAATTGTTGGGAACTGCCACAGTTCATGCAAATTTTTTCCAACAGGAAAAAATGTTTGTAAGAAAGGTTTTTGAAAACATTCACCAGAACTGAACTCTGAAAGAGAAGTTATGCTGTGTGGTCCCAGGGGAAAATGTCCAATATTGGTCTAATTTTCAGTCCCAAGAGGAGCCTTTTTTCTTAGTCTCCCTTCAAATGGAGACTGCATTTAGGGACGGGACGTGCACACCAGCTTTTCACATCCACCTCTCCTGCCACGGCACAGACAGGGCACCCCACGGTTTCTCCACCCCGTCATCCTGTCCTTCCAGGAGCTCTCCTCACTGAGATAAAAGTTGTTTTTCTCACGAAAAATGCGAGTTATCCTG
Organism: Pterocles orientalis; assembly: GCA_011057875.1. Lineage (NCBI taxonomy): Eukaryota > Metazoa > Chordata > Aves > Pterocliformes > Pteroclidae > Pterocles > Pterocles orientalis. The sequence continues at coordinate 506,588 of WKFP01014798.1, read as the reverse complement.
CTGTCATCACGCAAGTGAAAATAAGGTGTGTAAAGGTAATGATTAGTAAACACAAAGAACCCCAAAAGATGACCATTTATCTGGGCCACTGGCTTTCTGGTAAAATTCAGACTAGAATATAGATGGAGAACTTCTCAAAACTAATTAAAGATATGTTGAATCAATGTATGTTTTTATTGCAGAGAAGAGGTTTGCTTGCTGTGACTTCCAATACACAGAATTTTTACATCCAGTCTGAGCTGAGACCACACACGAATACTCATGCATGCACATCAACAACTGACAACACATTCAGCACATTAGGGAAGGACTTGACTCAAAAGTTTTCAGCCAAATGTGGATTTCAGCCAACAACAGCTCCCCACTGCTGACACCCACAATGGTTGGGGAAGGAGGTTGTTAAACGATCTTTGGGGCTCCACATCAGTTTGCCTTCAAGCTCCTTACTCAAACGGTTTCATAGTTAGAGAATATGAGCCCATCAAATCAAAAGAGGGTTTGCATATTTATGGAGAGCTATATGAAAAGAAATATGCTCCTACGTAATACCAGTGGTTGACTAGGACCATCGCATTGCCAATCACCCACGACAAGTGATGGACAAATTTTCACGCCTACTGGACTAGACCACAAAAAAAAGTCTGGCTGTCAAAATAATTCCATTTATATTCTTATTATCCTCCTTTTCCAGGATAGGAAGAAGGTGAGGAAGAAAGTGACCTTTTAGTGACTTTGACTTTCCAATGCCACCAGCAATCTGGGTTGTCTCCGTTTAACATCGTACATCAAGCTCCTCAGGCAGATGCTCTCACAGGTCAAACCTATTTCTACTCATTTTCACTCTCTCAGAGAAGAAAAGAAGCTTCCTTCCACCGATGCTCCTACATGCACCAGCTGCAAATCAATTTATCCCTCACTGCAAGCATTTGTGGAGCTGAGACTATTATTCCTATTATAGGCCTAGTTGACTATTTAATACTTAAAAAAAATAATTCAATACTTCATTCTAAAGCTCAAACTTGGAGGCATGTAGATATATGGTGACTCCGAAGCCACAGGGAAAAACCCCAGGATATAAAGTTATTTACAAACTGAAACTCCTCAGTGTGGAATTTGTGGTCAGTAACTTTCCAGAACAAGACTGAGCATCTCAAGTCCTGAACTCCCTTTCATGGAGTGTTGGTTTCAGGGTAGAATGCTCGGGTGTAGTGGTCACACACTCCCCAACCTTGTGATTTATCCTGCACCCTTCATCCTCCAGTCAAGCTGGCCTTCTTGCAGGTACCAACATTGTCCAGCCATGCTGAAATAGAATACAATAAATATCAGGTAGCATGACCCAATTTAATGACAGCTGGCATAGACAAGTGGCCAGAGCAATGAAAACGTGAAGACCTCTCTAATTATGTGATTTGATTCACATACAACATGTGCAGTGTGTGCTAAAGAAAAAAACTTCAGCAGTTCTGAGACATTCATCCATCATAGACCTGTTAATCCAAACAGGATTGTCAGGCTGTACTGACTGCACTTCCTTGGTCCTACATTGCTCAACTTGTGCCAGATTTAAACAGTGACTCAAAATGTAGACAATGACTTCTTAGATGCTGAAAATGGGAATGGGGAGAGGTCAAATGAACCTACATCCGAGTGTGCTTATCTGGCTGGGGGTAGGGTGGCTCAGCCTGGCAAAGCCTCCAAACCTTCCGCTTTGGGTGGATAAAGTGTGGAAATGGCTCGCGGGAGACGAAACACCGACCACACCTATGGAGATACGGACTTGTCACGAGCCTTCATTGTCCAAATTGATCCAAAGCTTTCTGCACCAAACTCTTCAGGGACTCCAAACAACCTGGTCTTGGAAAGCCATGGACAGGAACAAGAACACCCAGTACTTTCCAACCACCAATACTAGCTCTCTTCCGAGAACTGGAACCCTAGCTGGCCCAGTTCTAGCTCTCTTCCAAGAACTGGACACCCTAACTGGTCAGACTGGAAAGCAGTATGGTTCCCAGCCTCCCAGTCATCACCATGACAGCTTTCCCAAAACCACAGACTCTGGTCACTGGGATTGCCAGTGGCTCCCTCTCCCAAGGCCAGGTAACCAGGCAGGTTTATACTAAAGCCCTGTCTGCTTTTCCATGAGGTCCTCAGAAATGACATCTTTTCCTTAATTATTTTGGGTGTCAGGAGCTTAACATCATGCCTCCCTTCTCCATTACGGATTTCTTCAGCTAAGATGCATCACGGATGCCTGCCTTCTTTCTTTGACAGAAGTCTTCCAATTTTTTTCTAGTTTTTCCTCCATTTTTTTTTCCCTTGAAAGTGGACATGCCATTTCTGAAGATACCCCCATATTCTGTATTTATATGCCATATGAAAGGGATTGTTTCCACAACTGCCTTGTGCTGACCAAGAACCGAAATCAGAGGAGGAAGCCACATGACCTGCAGTAGGAAATCTGTGTTGAATAGCTTTGCGGAGTCCAAACAGTGGCTTGTAACAGCCCAGCTTGTATTTCTGACTGATAAGAAAGAAGATAAACCTGGGCAGGATGTGATTTCTCTTCACCTCCTCTCAGAAGATACAAACTTTGTAAAACAAAACCCACAACTCTTACACTAAGGAAAACATCCAAAAGCCCCAAGAAATCTAAGGGAAACACCAAGGAAACAAACAAAATGCAACTTTTTTCTTAATGAGACATGATTAGCCAGTTGTGTGCAACATTCCCACCGTGCCGTCCCTGACTACATCTGACTCAGAGGCACTTAACTTTCTCAGAGGATTAAGATATGCCTGACCTCTGAAAAGTGAAATAGAGAAGTCTGCTTCAGTGCTCATCACTTATTCTAATAACAACCACAGTTAAATAACGCTGCAGATGTTAAAACGCTCTTTGCCCAGCATTAGCTCAAATTTGTCACGGGAAAGGAGCAAACAAATGTGAACCATAACCTCGTTTACTACCTTATTCAACTAAGAGAAGGCTTAAGCTTCTCATCTGTATATATTTAACATGTAGTACGAATGCAAGCGTGACAAATAATCTAATTTAACTTAGGTCAAAAAATATTTTGTAATCCTAGATGATTTTTACATTTTACACCTACAAGCATAACTTCAACCCCGTAGAGCCAAACCATGCATCATGACCAAAAAGGCAACATCAAAACCAAAATTTGCAGCCTCGCCCACACTGTATCTGGTTGGAGGAAACCTTATTCTCCTCTTCCTCTTTTAGAGTGCTCTGGAAACAAGCAATTGTAAAATTAGGTACAAATTATTTCAGGTGTCTCATTCAACTTCAGAGCGCTAATAAAAATGCAGCAGGGAGGAGAATTACGTGTTACACTAATTGTACTTCCAGCTGATCTAGGAATAGCACAATTGACTATGCTCAGGAAGACGGACAAAAGGTCCAGTCCTTCTAGAAAGTTTACATTACACTTTTAGGATCAGGCTGTTACAAAAAGAAAAGTGGCCTTTCAAAGGAAGTTTCTTTTCTTTTTTTATAAGTTAATCACCTTTTTCTACCATATTGCTGGCATTTTCTGTTTCCTGAAAGTGATTCTGCCAATTAAACTAAGGGGTAAAATGATAGAGGAAAAAGGAGGAAGACAGACTCTGAAACACGCATAAGAAACACTTGAAATCTCCAATTATTTTACATGCTTGGACAAGTATTTTTGAAAAATCAACCCTTGCCGCAATTGCACCTTAAATAAGTCCAGCGAGTCTGATAATAACTTCAAATAAGTAAATCAACCTCCTCTCAGAGAAAAATCGGAGGTGAAGCTATCATCTGCTGTTTACGGCATCCTGACCACCGCAACCTTTACACGTAGGAGTTCAGGGAGAAGAAAGGGAAATTCATCAAAATATGCAGCATCCAGAAGGAGGAAACTGTTTTTCAATGCTCATCAAATTAAGCATTAGTCTTAATAACATACACAGAAGAGGACATTTGGGAACTGAAATTGCACTTTGGTATTTCAAACTGATATACTTCAAGTTTCTATTTGAGAGTCACTGGGTCTGGAAGATTCACCCCTCCACCCCAACTCAAGGTGGAAGTTATGGAGTTTGCTTTATCTGAGGGTTTGGGTTCCACTGAAAACAAGTATTTATATGTAATTATGGACCAAAAACACCTTGTGACAAATCAAACCGATATTGGTAGATCTGGAAATAGATTTTACTTCTAGTTTGCATAGCTACTAGGACACCAAAATACAACTCACCCAACCCTGCTTCGAAAAACACAAATAGGAGAACTTCAGCAAGCTGCCGCAACGGGATTGAGACAGAAACAAGCTGTTTTACTTGGACTGGTCCAGAAGCATTGGGGGTCCAGGAACACAAATCGGCTTGCAGGGTCTCTACTGCTTGAGAGCGTGTCCAAACCCAATAAATAATACAATGACTATATAAATACAAGCTGTAAGAACCTTACAAAGTTCAGATTTACCAGAGAGGACTAACTAGATCACTTTATTTCTCAGCTACCACAGGAATGTGTGATTTGTAGATTCACACAGGGTGCACCGTGCGTCACTGTTGGCCAGTGAGTTAGAGATGGACCTTTCTTCACTCCCACAGCCCCACCAAAAACAGTGTCATTGAGATTTCATTTTTTTCCCCCTCACTCATCACATTTTTATTCCCAGCCCATGGCTGCAGACCCCACCTACAGTGCAAATCAGTGGGAGGTGGACGCATCAGAGGAGGTGATGCCACGTGCCAGGACTGCAGTGCCAGAGGATGGGACAGAGCTGGTGGCACAAGCTGCATCTCAGACTTCCCAAGGACCCTTTGTCTTAGTTCTATTAAGATTTAGTCAAGCTGTATTTACTGTGTCATTATAGGCAGGTGCGTATGGTATAATCCCATTGAATGTGGATAATATGAAAGCAAGCTTTTTAAAGGTCAGCAGCATCTCTGATTTTTTAACTGCACTAGAAACTATTATAGACAGAGTAACTTTGGTTTGCTCTATGCGTCAAACAGTTTCTGGTTTTGTTTTGTTTTGTTTTGTTTTGTTCTTCTGAGAGAAAGTTAATTAAAAAGCAATTGAAACGGTAGGGAATGAAGACAGTTAATTTAACCCACCACAAAGTCAGCCTTCAACCCACAAAAGAGGAAGAAGTCCAACAGCTTTACCATGCCTGACCCCAGCGTTTCAGCCCACATGTAAAATGAGAAAAGTTTATGTCTCTATTTCCCAGATGCATGGCCAGTGTCTCCCCAGATGACAGATATCCAGCATGCACTTCTCCTACTGTCCCTCCCTCCTTTCTTCCCCCAGTTTCAAACAGAAACGTCTCAAACCATCTGCTTTCCTAAATGTGTCCTGGCCAGAGAGGCAAAAAGCATATGCCGTCCACCAACCTGGAATTAAAAGCATTGAGTTTCTTGCCAGCAGGAGCCCCACAGACAGCAAGATGGATTTCTGCATGGAGAAAGATGGGAAGTTCAAGCCTTGGGGCAAAACAGACGTTTTTGCTCCAGTGAGCCAAGTGTGGTTCTTACAGCTTGCCTTAAATTGTAATAAAAGTGCACAGCTGTGCAGCCAGGTTTTAAGAAGGTCTCTTTGTAAAGAACTCAAAGTAGCTCTCTGGCAAAGCAGGAGTGGCTGGAAGTGCTCAGCGCGCACACTAGAAGATACCCAAACATGTAGAAGAAATGCACTGTTAGTAAATGCGCCGGGTGGGATTGGGCTCACCTCACTTTATCAGTGCAAAGGTTAAACAATGTGGTCCTCCAGGCTCCATCTATGGTCAATAGGTAAGAGGTGGATGTGTTCAGATGAGTCATCCCACTCGGAGACAGATGTTCATGATGTGTGGTACGAGCCGCGTTTAGACAAGACTTGCTTTCAGATGGCTAAATTCAGACTAAATTAATTCTATCCAACCATTATCTCACCCCCAACCTGTGAAGTCTTGCCCTTCTTACATGAAGGCTGCAGGAGATTTCCTCATATTCAGATGTTAACATTTCATCATCACTGAATAATCTGTTCAAAAGCCAGTCTTAATTCCATTCATGCCACATGCCGTTTACCATTGGTGAATTAGTCATCCTGAAGATTTCTGAGGCAAACACCAAATTCCCCTTTTCTACACCAGCATGCACCAAACCACACTGGATTTCCAGGAATATTGACTATCTTAATAGCTCTAGATTAAGATCTTTAGGAAACATGGAATTTGTTAAATTCTGCAATTAGCACACATGCTAAAAACACTAATAACCGCCAGCCGGATCACCTGGGACCCACCATCGCTTTCCTCTGATAAAAAAAAATGCTGGAAGAGCAGGCCATTTTCAAGACCAAGGCTGGGTGAATTTTTTCGTCTTGATTCCTGGCCCAGCCAACAATGATAAAGGTTCAGCATTCTCCTCACTATCTCAGTAAACCAAATATCCTTTTATTGAACCCAACTGTTTCATGAAAATGGTTCATTTCAGTGACCTGCCATCAAGGCAAACCCAGCCCATGGAGCCTCACAGCTTTGGAGCTCCCCAGCCGAGTGCACCACTCACCCTCTTCAACATGAAAAAGAAGAGGAACAACTTGGGGGGGAGGAGGAAGTTTTCTTGCTTTCTAGTCTGTATTTGATTAAGAATAATATATTTTGGAAAGGGCTCAAGGTTTCCATGGAAGAGAATGGGTGAGTGCTAACCCAATCTGATGGACCCTTTGCCATGTGAGTGGTGGGTGCTCCAGCCTCGCCAGGCACGCCTCCTGCAGCAAGGTCCTTGGGGGGATGTACGGGTTCACCTTTGCTTCATTACAAAATTGAGTTTCTTCAGTGCAATTGATTTAATACAGCACTAAGAAAACACCAGAGCTTATTATTTATTTTAACGACTGACTGCTTTACAGGAGGCCTCCCAGGAGATGAAAGCAAGTCTTCAGTGAGAAGCAGCGACAGAGGATTTCTTTCTTTCTGTTCCTTTGAGAACCTCTGCCAAGTTGCACGATTACAGTCAAAAATGTTGCTGAGCAGAGCCAGGGCCGTCAAGCAGAGGCTCCCCACACACTGACCCACAAGAGAGTGGTTTTTCCCCATTCAAAGCTGATTCTCAGCAGTGGGGGTACAGGCAGAAAACCAGAAGTGAAACTCTTCCTGACATGGCTCATGCCTATCCCTCCTCCTCCCAACGTATCGAGCAGTATTTTTGGATTTATGGACACCTATGCCACTAGGAAGCAGCTTCTGCCCCACCAGTTAAAGTCGAGTCCAGGTGATGACACATGAGACCAGCACTGTGTATCAAACCTGTGACAGATCATGCTGAGCAGTGAAGAGAAAGTGCACGGCTGCTCCCACCCATTCCTGGGGTGTGGTCAGGGCAAATGCACAATATCACGCAAAGATCAGACCCATTTTGGTAAGTTGTCACCTCTATTATCATCTCAGCCTGGGAAAGGGCTGCTGGCTGAGGCACTCAGCATGCACAAGCCAAAATCTGGCTGGTGGTTATGACTGCGATTGCGCATCCCAGCACGTAGAGGAATCTGGCTGGCAGGTGTGAAATTGTTTCAGTGAACAGACAGCAAAATCTTATTCTAGCTTTTCTCAGAGCAATTCAGGAACTAGATTAATTGTACAAAATTGATTACTAGTGCTTGAATCATTAAAATCCACATTGGGAGCATCAATACAACTACGAGATACATTGTATTTCACATCCTTTCATTGCTTCCCTCTCTGGGGAAAAAAAATGGAAAATTAAGTATGATACAAATGGCCAAAAGAAGAAACCATCTAGTGCCAGAAGAACTTAGTTCTGGAACTGTTTTTGAGGGAAATCATCTGTGGAAAACTTATCTTGGGTCAGCTTTGACAATACGAATAAGCAGTAACAGAAGGTGCTGCACTGCTGAACATCAGGGTTACTCTGACTTTCCCAGCTCTGGTGTTTATTTCCCCAAATTACAACCCTGTCAAAACCAAAGCATACTCGTGTTGACACATCCATCCGTACCTCTTCGAAGTACCTTTTTTCCTGCTCCCTTTCCCCTCACCATTCCACAGCCTCGAGCTCCAAGCAACATGCTGTTTATTCTGGCTTTCCCCGACCTCCTTTCTTTTTTTTTCTCCTTAAAAGAATGCATGCAGGCTGAGAAACAGAATTTCTCGGATGAGGTTTATAGAGTTCAGCCTCTCTGCCAAGGGCTGGATGCTGCCAGCTTGATTGGAATTTTCTCCTACTCATTTTCCCATCAGCTGGTCTGTGAGTAACTCGATGACTGAAACACTCACTGCCGGAGGAGTCAAGGGGAGAACCCCCTATTTTATCATCTCCCTCCTTAAAACAAACAAACAAACAAACAAGTGAGCTGGAGGTTCAAACTGGCCAGATCCAGTTTGCTTTCCCTGTGAGATCCATGGTGTTGCAGACACAGGGCTTCTGCACATCCAGCAGAGCGCGTACGAGATGCCCGCCTGCTCTGCCTTCCTGCAACCCCATCGTACCCACTCTCGTGCCTCCCGGACGAGCCGTGAACAAAGGAAACCCCATGTTTCGCCTGCAGCACACATTGCTGCGCACTAAGGAGCGGTGTTTCCATAGCACCCTCCTCCCTAGGATCAAATAAGCATACCTCCCTCTCTAAATTCACATGCCAGGCTGGAGCTTCCTGAGGATCTCTGGGCATCTTGCAATTAAAGTAATAAGAATTTACAATCAGGTGACCAGAGCGAAAAAAGACGAGGAAAGAAGGGCAAAGGAATGACAACTTTCTCTTAGGTAAATGTCCCCTTAAGGAAACAGTTTTCTGCTAAGCGAAAGACACTTGGATCTATAAAGCTCACCTGAGCATCCGGATATTTGTTTATTCCCCAAACACAGACGCTGAGCCCAGGCTGGGAGCTCTGAAGTTCACTGTCTTTGCTGTTCTCACAGAGCCTCCTTCCAGCAGACCTGTGAGGAAGGGAATGGAGGTTTTTTTGGGGTTTGTTTTGGTTTGGTTTTTAATTTATTACCTTAGTGTGAATTTGCTTACATCACACATTTTGTGTCAGGGAGAGCCTTCTTGGAAAAGTGGTGAACTGAGTAGGTTATTGCCACAGTAAGAGCGCTCAGCCTGTTCTCCTGCCGTGAGTGTAAAAGCAAGCAGGTACTTTTTCGGTAGTTAACATAGAAATACATCCAGCAGAAGCAGCAGTTCATTCCACTGTGAACAGAAAACACACTATGCATCAATATATCCTTAGTTTTGAGCAGCTCAGCAGAACTTGCCTGAGTGGAAACCGAAAAACACCTCTTTGGACATCTGAGAAGTCTGGTGGATCTCATCCCAGCTCTTGAGAAAGATCTAGGAAGAACTGGTGAATAGTAAGCTCTTCCCTACTTCTGGATATATCCCCCAAGCTACCAAAATTGCCAGCATCATCAGTTCCAAGTCTACAAATCACTTAATTCCTGTAACAGTATTAATGCCTGCATTTGATTATGGTCTACCAGCTGATGATAACTTCACCCTACAGCCTCTTACAGGTGTTGAACGTATCGACTATGAATGCTCCTGGCAACAAAACGTATTTCCTCCTTCTGGACAAAACCATAGACAAGAAGAACTCCCATGATTTGGTTCAAGTGGTTAAAAAAACTCATTGTACACTCTGAATTGAAAAATGGGAAGAACATTTAGAAGTCAGGGGTTTTATTTATAATTTGAGGGAAATTTCCTATCATAGGTCCTGTGGTTGCTAACAGACTAGTTTTTGATGAGGGGCAAGCACAGATGAATTAACAAAACCCGCACAGAACACAAAACAGACAGACTCTGTCAAAATTCTCTGCATGGAGGACAGCAAGGAGCTGGCAAGAGCTACCCTCATTGGAAGTGAGGAACCAGATGCATAAGGAAAGGCAACCGTGCTTATTTCCTAAGTGACACCCAGCTCCAAGAAGGCTAGACATGGTCCCTCCCGCTGCCCCAAGCCATGATCAATTTGACCCAAGTAATCTGACAGATGCTGGTCCAACCTATTTTTGAAAACCTCAGCAGTGGAGATACCACACACACCCTTAAACCCATGCTTTGCTCTCATCAGAAAAAGGCAGTGGAATTTCCTCTTGGAAATTAAACCCACAACTTCTTGCTTTCTTGCCTGTGGCCAGGAAGAAACAGCTCATTTCCCTAATCCCTGCTGGAGACTTTTTCAGACTAGAGGATGTCCTTTCCTCCAGACTCCAGAAGCCTGTTCTCCATAAAACACAACTTAAATCTAAGTCTACAGAACAAAGTCCATAAAATACAGCTTAGAAAAGAAGGACTATAGTTACAGGATTCAGGAGCCTCCATATCCATCAGAAAAATTATTAGTTCAAAAAACTTTAAAAGTATGGTGTAAACGAATCCATTTTTCCATTTTTCTTTGGTGATCAAAGTTCTCCAGACATTGCTCATTCTTACCAATGTCCTCTCCACTTTAACTGAGCCAGACTTTCTTAGGATCACTCAGCCAAAACACCCTGAGCACCCCAAACACAAAGAGCCCTATTCACCAGCCAACACCTAATGCCACGCCAGGAGTCAGCCAAGAAGCCACTTGGGTCCAACAGTGTCACCAGAGCAAAGGACATACCCCTCCACGACAGGGCTCCATAACCCTTTTGTCTTCTCCAGTGCTTACCCCTGGAAACACAGGGATCTTCAGATCTCAACTAACTGGCGCACCGAAGATCAAATTCAAACCAGGACCAAAGCTCCAGGGCTGAGCTTAAATGGAGCCCTGGGGCCATAGGGTGTGGGAGGCCCCAGCTGAGACCACCCAGTGCCCCAACACACGTTACCTGCGAACATATTTATTAGCTGTTAAACTCAGCTTTTGCAGGTATTTCCATCCTTCGCAGTATCTGGGTTTTATTAACTTACATATTCCATCTGTGTTACTTATTATAGCACCTTATAAAATCTTTCTTTTCCTGAAAGCATTTGCTGCACCCACAAACATACTTGTAATTTTATTTGGCCTGTCTATTAAAATTCATCAATGTTAACGCTTAAATCATAAAATAACAGTCAGAGATAAGAACTGCACTTAAGCTGAAATGAAAGTTTCAGGAAACAACGTGCTTCCATTTAAGAAATGTTTAAAAAAAGAACACTAGGAACAGCAAAATTAATAATATGGTTTGGTGCATTATTATTTACTGTGCTTTAGTCTCACAGGCAGTTTTACTGTCTGACTGGTCTTCAAAGTCTGAGTTAGTCTGAACCCACCCTGTGCTTCTAATGGGCTCATAAAACTTCAAGCCAGCAGGTTCATATTCCATAAAAATCAAACTGCCTTGGAAGCACTGTAGGAGCATGTCGTCTTCTTTATCCTTCACCTGCTTCTGTCCCAGGCTGGCAGCATCCATGCTCATCATCCTCTTTGAACCGGTACTTAAAAAACTCCTTTTAGTTAACAGAGGTCTGCAGCTCCAGCGAGAAACACAATAAATCACACACACGCGGTGTGTTTCCTTGGAGGAACTACTCCAAAGCAGTGATCAAGACCATTCTCCACCACAATTTAGGCTAGTAGTGACACCAATGGAAATGCCGAGCTTGGTGGTCTGGGCAAGACCCTTAACGAGTGGGGAGCCTTGGTGGGCACCAGCGCCATGTTTCTAAACATGGTCTCAAAGCCAGGCCAGGGTGCTGCACACCTTCCCAGTCAAGCTTTTAACATCTCCATGATCTTCTTTGTCACAGCAAAGATCTGGGAATGAAATGAATGGGACAAGAGGAACATGCTGAGCTGCACTGGAAGAGACTCCAGCAGCTACTACCATGCCGAGACAAAGAATGAGTATTTTCCAAATTTTTTCTGTGTGTCATCTTTCTTTCCCAGACAGCCAGAGCATTTGCTACTCTTTTGCACTGTCTATGAGGCTGGTGTCTCCAGTCACACTCTGCTACGTGCCTTGCTCTGGCCATGTCCTCCTCTGCCCTTTACACCTCTTTTTGCCTTTCCTGGGCTATCCCTGGCCTTCACCCAGGAAATCTCTCTGAAGCATCAAGACGCTTGCTAAAAATTGCAGGTCCACAGGTGTAAGACATGACCACATGAGGAAGGCTCCAGACTTGCTCAAGAGGTCTGTCTGCCATCTGAATCCTGCTTTCGGCTTGTAATACTTACAACAAGTTTTTAATTTATTTTACGTATCCTGAAGAAGCAACAGGTCTGGGGAGACTGAATTTGCAATAAAGGAGAGTTCAGCCCAGTTACCTACATCCAACTGGACTCCAGTAACAAGAATTGTGTTGGTACAGAGCCTAGACATAGTCTTAGGGCTTAAATTTTTGTTACACATCACCTGGTGTTGTAAAGGCATGTTTACAGCTTGCTTTAAAAAAAGTTTCACTGAAATATGAAATGAAATTGCCTTCAGCAGAAAAGGTGGCTGTGTCCTAGATCTGGAAGCAAGTGGTGGATCAGCTAATACCTACCACAGGTGTTGGGGGACACTGGGTACAATCCTCTTGCAACTATTTGTAACTCTTGACGTTGTCCATCCAATGGGCATGTTTTCTGGGGGGCTGTGTATGTGAGGCTGAATGCGTGCGTGTGACTCTGAATCATTTGTTTAATCCTGCATTTATTGAGGTAGCCTCACACAAGCTAAACAGGGCCACAGGTGGGAGTGGGATTTGCTGGAAACCCATGATTCAGCTGGAGTTCACGCATACGGATGGACATGCGCCCAGTTTGTCAACTTTTACTAACAAAGCCCAAACAGGCACCAAATAAAATGATGCTTCCAAAGACCCTGCCAATAGATATGCTGTCACTGGATGCTCCGTGCAGGACCTGCCCCACCACTACTCGGGCTCAAATCCATTGAATGGCTATATTTGGCTTCTCTAAAGATCCATCTCAAGAAAAAAATGCATCCACAGAAAAATAAAATCTCTTTCGAGCACATAAATGAAAGAAATAGATCTTTTAGTCATTCTTTCACTATTTCAGAACTATTTTTCCCCTCTCATTCTTAAAATCAAACGCAATAAACTCCTTGAAGCTCAGGTTTTGTTTAGCTTAATGAAACAGCTAAGGAAACAAATTCATCATTAAAACTGCAAGGCAGGGCTGGGCAGAATACTCATCTTTAAATATTTAAAGACTTATTTAGATAAACACTTAAAAAATGCATTAAAATCATGAAGCACAACGTAGAATCAGAGGGGGCAAGCTGGAATACCAAATGATTCTTTAGCAACTTACTAAATATTTTGCTTTTTCTTTACTTCAGTGTTAAATTCACCTAAATTCAAGACAAACATCATAATGACCCTGGAAATCAGTCAGGAAAATAAACAGGATCCTTGCAAAATACAGGTGGCTAGCTACGTACAGAAGGCCTGGGGGCCAAGACATTGGCCAATAAAAAAGGTCTTGTGAAGGCAGCATGATCCCACATTTGGACTAGGTAGGCTTTGGAAAGGAAAGGGAAAATATTGCCTACAATAAAATCTACATGTAGATTAGATGATGTCAGTTATAAATCTAAACCAACACTGTGTGCTGAAAGGCACGTCAAAGAAAGCGAGCTCAGGGACCAGGCACAGAGCTGCTAGATCAGAAGTATAGCTGGTTGAAGAACAGGGATTTTGTCTGGACTTCCTTGGGAAGCCATGGGGACCCACACACTGGTGGTACTGCCATCACATGAAGCTGGATGAAAATAGCTCTAGCCATGATGGTGTTACACCATTCTGAAGATTTTAGGGAGAAGATAAAACTCAACAAATCAGTTTTCCACACAAAATCACCTTTAGAGTCATTTGCCTTGTGTTGTGGGCTGCTCAAAATGCCAGGGGCAGGCAGATTGAATGAAGGAGAACCCAACACGCGCTCCATAGAGCTGTTTCAGAAGAGCTTAATGCATTTTTGTGGTTTTTCCTCAAAACCCTCCATCTGAAGCACAGCTGATCAGCAGCGGTGTTATTCTGCTTTGCCAGTCTTTTCTCCCTGCGGGAACAGTGCAGGATATTGCTCTGATTAAAACAATTCCACCTGGTATGAGACTCTGAAGGTTATCCATGGCAGTATAACTTCCAGTTGTACTTTCACCCTTCTGGCTAGTTATTTAACAGATTTATTTAACTTAAGTCTTTTTAACCATAGCTCTACCTGACCTTACTGGTGATGTTACCATGTCACAGTGAAAACAGGGATTTGAACTGAGACACTCTCTTGATACAAGAATCGTAATAACAAGGGTCTGGAGACCAAAGGATGGTGTTGAATTTATACAGCGCAAGAAATACAAGTGCTGCAACCCTCCTGTAGCCCTCGTTCTTAGCAGAGATCCTGGAGCAGCAATGAGGAAAGGTGAATTTTTCATCTTCTCACTCGTCACCTCCAAGTTGTGATGTAGTTCAAGCTCTCTGTCACCCTACTGGGACCCAACTGTCACCCTACTAGTTGCAGCACTACAGCTTACACTGTTCATGTCACCCAGAGGAACATACCTTATATACAAGGGATTTTTCATTAGCCTAAGTAAAATTCTGAGAGTTGAATTGCAGTTATTGTTCATCCTGTTGCAACAATGCAAAAATTTAGGGCATCTCTTGTCCCTGTGCCAGCTCTTCTCCACCAAGGTCATCAAATAACCGAATAACCCCTTGCCATCCCTAGCTGTCAGCTAAGAAATACGGCTGTGTGACACCACGCCGCAGTGTGAAGCTGAGCAAAATCTACGAGAAAGCAAACAGTAGTCACTTGGTCAATGGAAAACTGCTTTTTTAACAGGACAAGTTGAAAGCAAGATCCGGGCAGGCCACAGTGGACCCGGATGAGGCTAAGAGGTCGGTCAGTGTCTAACACAAAGCAGAGGTGACCACATGTTTAAGTGGGCTACAAGAGATAACAGGAGCAGAAAGTCCCTTGCAGGAAACTCACAATTAAAAATTCCCTCATTGACTCATTACCCAGTGCTGTATCTAAAGGCCAAAGGCGAAAGGGGCCGGGGCTGTTCCTATAGGGCTTCAGCTGCAATCAACAGAGCTCCTACAAATTTCTGTTTCAGAGCAAACGAATTGTTTGGCACTTTCCAATTCAGAATAACCAAGAGACCCAGCAAATACAGGCAGTATGTGGTTTGTTGTGTTTTGGGTTTTAATAGCTTATTATTTTTATCTTAATGATGTAGTGTGCGATACAAAAGATCAGCTGACGATACAAAGAATCACAGAATGGTTTGGGTTGGAAGGGACCTCAAAAGATCATTGCATTCCAACCCCCTGCCATGGGCAGGAACACCTCCCACCAGCCCAGGTTGCTCAAAGCCTCATCCAGCCTGGCCTTGAACCCCTCCAGGGATGGGGCATCCACAGCTTCTCTGGGCAACCTGGGCCACTGCCTCACCACCTGCACAAGAAAACATTTCTTCCTAATATCTCCCCTCTTTCAGCTTAAAGAGAAACTCTTCAGATAGAAAAGATGCTCCAGTCTGTATGATTGTCTGCCTTCCTTTGTAAAACATACGTAGATGAAAAGGAAAGTATTAAAAGAGATTATCACAATAATGAGAAAATTAATTGCTGCCACTGAGGCATCATACAGAAAATAAAAAACATGAATGTGAAGAAGGAATAAATTGAACTCCACCTTTTCAGTCTCACATGACAGATTTTCCTTCGCAAATCTTTTCCCCAGAGGAAAAAAAGAAAAAAAAATTGCAATTTAATGGAGAAAAATAAAAAGGCAAAATCAATAGAGAGTGCTTTTAACAAACCAATTCTTTCAGTAATAACTTCTTGCATGGGTTTCTGGGTGGGATTATTGGCAGCCCTAGCGCTGCCCTGCTGGCACGTGCACCCTGACGCTCTGCCACGGCTGCCCCACGCCCTTCCCCGTAACGCCCCACGCCACGGCCAGCACATGCCAGCCCTCGCTCGTCAGCCTCGGACAGGGCTGGCAGGGCGCGGGGAAGAGGCAAGCTCCGGACCACCCCGATCCCAGGCGTCCTCCTTCCCGCACATCCGTCCCCCTCCGTGGCCTCTCTCCCTCCGCTGCCCGTGTCCCTGCCTGGGATGCAAGCCCTGCCAGAAAGCTGCGGGAGGGCAGGGTTAGCATCCGAGGCTATAATTAAACTACAGAGCTCTGTGACACCACTCTCCAAGCACGTCCAACCAGAACGCCGCTGCGGGTCCACCAGTGTGGAGCGGCTGGAGATGGATATTTCCGACGGCGCCTCGGAGCAGGACAAGGTTGCGTGGCGGAGAGCCCGGCTGACGTATGGAGCCCTTCAGCAAACCCCTGTCATTATGGGCTGCCGAGACTGTGAAGTCAGCATAATGTTGCGGGGGTTTTATTTTATTTATCTTATTATTTTAATTTTTTTTTTTTTTTACAAATGGAGAGTGTGAGTGTGTTGGGAAACACAGCGTATGGTTTGCAAGTACAGAGCAAGGGATGATGGGCAACCCAGTTTAGTCCAGGACATGCCTCAAAACGGTTTGCAGAGATGTGTGAGGACACACACTTGTAATAATGTTTCTTGCATCTACATTTAGGTTTCTTGTGGCTCTCTGGTTTTTTTACGTGTCTTGGACCAGGTGGGCAGGTAGATGCAGCTCTTTGGATGCACAGCACAAGGAAAATGCCAGACTTTGGGGGATATAAATAGACGTCAGAGCTGGGGTTTGGCGTTTCTGATGCTTGCCTGAAATACTAGGAGGGGAAAAAAAGTGTCTGTTACTACGTTTCATTATAAATGGCTCTTTTCTGGAGAGGGAAATCAGAGGAGTAAAACAGGTTGGCGAAAACCAGCACACAGTTATCAGTTTCTTTACTTTCTTCCACATATCAAAGAAATTTTATGCATTGCCCTATTTTGATCCATTTCCAATGCTTCTCAGAGCCTACGCAGATCTTCCTGGTCAACCTCAATCAACTAGGAAATCTTGAAAAACACCCATCCCCTGAAAGGTCTCAGCATTTCCCACGTTACGCTAGACAAACATCACCCTACCCCGGCGTTTCTCACGCCATCCCCCTTCACAGCCTCAGCAAGAAGGAGAAGCCAGTGAAAATGCAAACGAGGCGATCAGGAAAGACAGTTTGTTTTCAGATCATGTTTTGGGTGACATTTGCATTTTAAATCTGTGCAATTTCTTCCTCTTTTACGTGCTACCCTGCTGAAATTTGGAAATTATAATGTGCAATCATTTGTAAGGGAGATAAAAATCACACGTAAAGGATGTGCTGTTTAGTAACACAAGTGAAACTAAGAAAAGGCAGGAAAGAGAGAGGGGATATCCACAAGAAAAGAAAAATCCAACTCAGTAGCTAGCTCCTAGATTGAGATGGTCTAAACACCAGCTGAGTTCCCGGTGGCTTCAGGGGACAGAGGTAACTGGGCAATTCAACACAAGCAACAAAGCCTCCACTGCCAATGCTGTGCCTCTCCACACCACACAGCCTACAACCACAGTACACCCACCATGCAGTCCGCACATCATCAGCCCACCGTGAAGGTACTTTTCCTGTATCCCTGTGGCCACAACTTGCTGCAGCAGCGTGCCAGCCCAGCACACCGCGGTGCTCGGGGCTGGATGCTGGTGGCCTTCTCTGCATGGAGCAATGGCATTTCCCCCAAACCACAGGCTGGACTCTGAGGGGATGACTGTGAAAATGTTTTGTCATCTCCAGCTCTCCCCCAGGCTGGGAATGGCCCACATTACAGAATTCAAAGCGGCTGATGAAAAAAAATAATCAATAACATTTTATCATTCTTAGCGGGGAGGCTGTATTTTCAAAACAGCCTACTGCCCCCAGCAATTGAGGCTGAGACTGAATAAATCCCGTGAGGGTTTATCTCGTCCCACCCGTCTTGCTGTTGCTGATCGGGTTGCGTGCAGGACACGGGCATCCTGGAAGGCCAAGGCAAGAACAAAAACTAGCAGCTGCCATGCATTACCCAGTCTAGGGATCTGGAAAGGCAGATGAGGAGTTGAAAAGTTTTCTCCTCCTTTTTTTTTTCTTGTTAACTTCTCTGGAGGACCATTCACACTCTACCAAGTAAGACAAACTGATCACAGAAGACAGAAACCTCAGGATGCCAAAAAGCCAGTTTCCTAGAAATCAGGTGAATGAGCATCTCCCTTTTTATATAGCAGCCACAGAAGAGACATGGTCTGGACAATGTTTTAGGGAAAGAAACGCCCCAAACTATGCAAGCTTTACACGGGTTTGGATAGAGACTGTGCTACAGGGGCAGCACCACGCTCCTCGGGACAGGGTATTTTTCTGCAGACACCAGCTTTTCTGGCTGTGATGTTCCCCCTGCCTCCTCTTCTCCTTTTTTTTTTTTTCATACTTAAGCAACCAGTGTCTCCACCTCAGCCTCTGTGTTTCTCTCACTTGGGACACACTAGCTCTTGAACTGCTTCATCTCCCAGTACCTTCCCCCAGTGCAGCCTGCGCATGCATCCATTAAATGAACAAACTGGTGCAGACTAGGAATTTTCAGGCATCCCTGTTTCTAGCCAAGAAACCGTAGCAAAAGAGTGAACTTGTTGCCATCTTGATCTCATTCTGCACTTGCTCCTCCTGTGCCTATGGAACACGGTACAAACAGATTTCTGGAACCAGCTCCAGGTAGATGCTGGAGGTCCACCTGGGCAGGGAACGGGGATGAAATAAGACCCACGTGTCTCATAGCTTACGCCGATGGCATATGCCTCAGACTCCAGCTCCCTCCTCCCTACCCCACCATTCATGTTCCCAAGTAAACAGGAAAGCATGTATGCATGCCATCTATTTGGAGACAGTCAGTTAGGCGAGTTGTTTCTCCGCTTTCCCTCCTTGCTCAAAAAAGGCTCTTGGCTTCTTGCCCATCTTTCTTCCCTATTTCTTTACGCATTCTGTTGCTCCGTACAGTGAGGGGGTGAGGAGCTCCTTGATTTCACTGTTTGTGGACAACTAAGAATAGAGCATTTCTGCCCCCAATACATGCAAGAACCTGTTAAATCACATGTGTTTGAGTCTTACAGTTGCAGAACCTCTTATCCATTTTCTAGGAAGGCAGGAAGCCGTTCAACTCACGCTGAAGTTGAGGCAAAATAAACAATCTCTTACACAAAGTAAGAAAGTCCAGAGGGAAAGCTATCGTGAGTAGAAAGTAAACTTCCTTGTTATGCAACTCATCTTGCCTAACATTTTTAAAAAAAAACCTTAAGAACCGAAGCTAAAACGACAGATGCAGAATGATCTTATTTCCTGTTGAACAGTTACTCTCTCCAGCCACACAAGGGCTGTGTGTGGCTGATCACCAACACAGACTACTCTGGCTTACAAAGCTGCTCTCAGGGATGACCACGGCTGGTTCACATCACAAATGGAGGAACTTCGTGCTCACACAGCACTCCATCACATACAGCCACGTCAACTTTGATTGAATCATCTCACCATTTTGATGCCCTTTCCTTCTGTCCTCCTGGAAAACTGAATAACTCCACTTTTTTTTTTCCCCCCCCTTGTTTGCAAGCCATTCAAGCAAATCCATGTACAAAGAGAGCATTGCTGTGTCAAGTGTGAGGAGTGAAAATCTCTTTTCTAAATCATTCAGCCCACAGCCGTGCACCAGGTTTCTCGCACGCACCGCTCACCGACTGCCGGAGCAGAGCCAGCACCCCTAATACAAACTGCCAAAAATAGACCACAAGCACATCTGGAGTAGTGCGTGGTGGAGCTGGGTTAAAGTCACGAGCAGTGTGGTTTTCCTCTCGATACAGGATCTGTGAGAAGCAGGGGTGGGGAGATACTGTCCTGCTCCAAAGCAAGATGCTACTCGTGCAGTGCCTGAAAGCATCTTACCTGTTCAGGATTGAGCATGTCCCTGTCTCTGCTGAGTTTCCAGCAGCATGCTTAGCCTCTAATTTGAGACAGGAAAATACAGTCTGGCACACCACCCTTGGAATACAGCCCACCCATCTATTATGCCAAAGCTCGTATTTATAGTTTCCCTCAAACAAGGTCAGCGAGTACTCTGCAGCACTACGCAGTGTGGGACTGCATATCCACATGGGATGTCAGAAAACTCACTGGAACGGGAACTTAGTTCTGTGCAGAAGAACCATATTTCTGCAACTCACAATACCGTCCTTAAAGCTCTGGATTTCCTCCTTTTCACATTAAGCAATCACAGAAGTGGTCCTTTAGATCTTCCATGATGTCCTCTGCAACGCAACCATCCTGCTGAAGCCCACAACTCGTAACAAAGTCAAATGAAGCCCTTGGGACATAATGACTTCAAAAAAAGTCAATAAGAACAAATTTTCCAGCACCACTTGAAGAGGAAAACAGCCTTCTTTGGTGTTTTAATAGTCACATGACCACAGCTGAGAAACACACGGACTGCAGGCTATGTGCCTGGCCTCACAAGTTAGCTGAAAAAAATTGATGTTTAATATTAAAAAATTTTAAACCTTGAATTTAAAGGGGTGAAAATGAAAACAGTCATTTGCTAGAATGGTTTGAAATTTCAGTTTGGAAAACGCAATTTACCTTTCACTGTGACAAAAAAAAAAAAAAAAATTGGCTCCACAAGGCTTTCATCACGGCGCAAAATGTTCATCATCATCACCTTCACTTTTCTCCTGTAGGAAGTTAAGACATGGAGTCCCCGCGGCCAGCTAGCCCAGAAAGCATTTGTGCATTAAAAGGTTTGATCCAAGCCATTAAAACGCATGACAGTGAAGATCTACCTGAGACCATGTTTTATTGTCCATAGAGTGAATGGAAAGACCAGTAAGACCTCACCACGCTTCCTACAAGACCCGTGTCTTGTTGGAATCACAATGGAGCCCAGCCTCACATTCCTGAGCTCTTCTAGGGACAGAAATGGCATGGTCTGTCTACAATGAAGTTTCCCAAATATTTCCCAACTCCTGCAGAGCTTTGCCCACCCACACCCCCAATGCTGGGCCCTGTGACCAGCCCCCAGGAAGAATGGCCATTTCCCATGTCATCTTGCTTGGAGTCTCTTTCCCAGGTTTTTCCAGCCCCTGGCATCAATCACGCCCTTTTACTTTGGAGAAGGGCTCCTAGCCACAACTCACCATTTCTGACCATAGTTGGCTGTCTTGTGGATTCTTCGGTTCTTCTGGCAGAAGATCACGGTAATTAAGTGTTGGGAGTTTGATGAGGAAACCTTTCCTCACACCGGAGGTGAAAGTCTTCATTGGCCTCTTTCTCTCACTTTTTGACAATGCACCAAAATCACAACATAAAAAGCCTTGGAATTTTCCAACGTTTCTGTTTCCTTTAAAGGCAAGAAAAGAACTTTTCAGGAAAAAAAAATGTAGTCCCCAGACATTCAAAATGCAGCTGGAGGAATAATTTTCACTAGTTTCCCTCAAGCAAGCAGCTTGTGTCAATGGCATTTTTTGGAGGAAAAAGGAGCACAGAGGATTAAAGAGATCTTAGTTGAAATTAAATAGGTATCAGCTGTTGTAACGCTAGAAACCCAACCTTAACTTGCTGCCTCGGGGCTGGCTGACTTATCACACTTATTTAGGCAACTATGTTGGAAAACGTGGCTAAGGAAGGGGGCTTGCTTTCTGCTTTCTTTGTTGCTTTTTTTTTTTTTTTAATGTTCTCACTTTGGAGGCATTTTCAGAGCTTTTTCTCAGCAACTGGGAATGGGTTGGTTCCCAAACCTTTGGAAGAGAAAACATGGATGAGGGCCTGCCCACTTCATGGATGCCGGGAATAACAGTTCTTCACACATTGTGGCTTTTGTAGACAGCTGTCCCCCTAAAGAAACCCAGGTCTTCACACCCCAACTTCTCACAACCCCCTTTCATTTTGCAGGATCCAGGACAGAGCAGTGTGACGAGCCAGTCTGTCACCAGCTCCTCAACAACAATTTCACTTCTTGTGAAATTTTTTTGAAAAAAACATCCCCTCTCTGTTTTCTCTTCTGCCTTTTGAAGTCCATTTCCTCAGTCTGAAAATTCAAGTTCACTTTTTATTTCAATAGAGTGCTCCCAAGCCAGGAAGCCTGTCAGGGAGGATGGATGATGCTATAGCACCATGACACTTTTAAATTTTCCAGATTTAGTCTAAAAGTGTAGAGAAGAGAAGTCTGCTTACAGTCTCTGACACACTTACGATCATACACAACTTAATCTTCAACCGTAACCTTTGTATGAATTTGACAGAAGGTCCAACAAAAATTCATAAACATGAACATACAAATACTTGGAATGTGTTTAAAACTTCCCATCAGTTCCAACAGAAAAGAAACTTATCAAAAGCTGTCTTTTCACCAAAACGTGTGAATCTTGGCGGTGGGTAAATCAGTCCTAAGTTAGCATTTATGGTCAAAATAGCTTCCCCCCCCCAGGGTTATTGCTCCTTAGCAGCAGCCAGCTGTGAGGTATTCTCCTGTCACTCTATCCCAAGCTTTCTATAGGAGCTGTTCCAAAATGTTTCAGTAATTAAGCATTCTGTGAAGCAAGAATTTATACCTTTTATACCATGAATTTATACTGTCCACATTCCATGTAAGGACTGGAACCAATGGACTGTGCACTCAGCTTTTCTTTAATCCAGCCACTTCACCACAGCCAGCCACCTTAGGAGCAGAAAGTACCCAAAGCTAGAGCACATGTTTAGGATGCAGAGATTTAACATTCAAGTCCATGCCTACACAACACAGGAAAATTCCAAAAACGTTTGTTGCATTCCTAGACAGAGGATGAAATTTTTCAAATGCAAAAATTTGCAAGAGATGGGAAAATGGATACCCCTCCACTGAATCTTTGTGACCAGACACAGACAGCTATGAAGATTCAGTTGTATCCTCCATCTGAAATACAATATACACAAACGACAAGCCTGTGAGAACAAAAGCTCAGTATTTCCACCCTCGGGTCGTATCTCCATTTGTTAATTAACACCATGTTTGCACCCAGGGACTCTCTCCCACACTGAAGCCTTTCCTGTGTGATTCATTATCCCATGATTGACAGTTTCTTTACTGTCCTTATTTTACCATGAAATATCTTTTACATTTAATCATGTATTGGCACAAGGCACATACTAGTGATTACAAATTGGGCTGTGTTTAGTAGGCACGCAAATATTTGGGTTTGGTGAAATGCATTGAGCTTCCAGCCCCATCTGTTGGTGTAAGAGATATTTTTTAAGTGACATTTAAGAGCTGTCATAAAAGCCAAGCATGGAAGAACCCATAGTGAAGGAAAATGTGATCATCTCAGCAACTATCTCCGTAATTCCTCAAATTGATCAGAACTTTTACCATCAAAATCAGGAGAACTGTGTTTTGGTTTGGGGGATAAAAGAGAGGAAAGGATGTCTTTCAGTTGTGTATATAAGGCCAAAGACAATGCTCCCAAGCAAACATTTGTCTGAAGCTCTACATCTCCAGGCTTTGTATGTAAAGGGATAACAGATGTAGATGAGTGGAGCGTCCACAGAAAGGAAAAGACAGCTACCGTGCTGAGCAGAAGTGGCTCCTGGGGGAAACTAGGGAAAAACAGACTTTCTCTCTGTTTCTTCACCTGGTGAAATCAGGAAGCAGGTTAATTTGCGGTGTTTACAACACTGGAACACTGAACTTGGTATTTGTTTGCTTGGATTATTTTTTTTCCATATGAAACAGAAACTTTAATGAATCTATGAAAAAGAAACTTTTGGGAAAGATGTCCAGCATCTTTGACAATATGAATGTGAGTGGAAACTACTTTACTTGAGGGTGACAGAGCACTGGAACAAGTTGCCCAGAGAGGCTGTGGAGCCTCCTCCTCTGAGAATATTCAAAACCTACCTGGATGCGATCCTGTGCAATCTGCTCTAGACAAACCTGCTTGAGCAGGGGGGGTTGGACTGGATGATCTCCAGAGGTCCCTTCCAACCTCAACTGTTCTGCAATTCTGTGATTCTGTGAATTGAAAAGTCAAAGTTTCTCATTAGCCACTATTTTTTGTGTATTTTATCAAGGTGGAAAACAGCAAACAGAAGCATAAGAGGTATATTAAGATTTTCCCAATGTCAAGAAGTGACAAAACAAGAGTTAGGACATCTAGGTAGAAACTGTAAAAGTCCAGTGCCACCATGCTGATGGCACATTCAATGATCCAAGCACTTCATCAGCCCGTTCTGTTCAGTGACGACAATGTACTGGTATTAAGCTCTGGAAAACTTCTGAAAAATAAATGTCTTTACCCCTAAGACAAAACATAAAAGCTTTACATGAAGACGTCAGGCAGTTCACCAAAAAATGGAGCATCAGATGTGAATAAACCCAAGCTCTGCAGAACAACCAGCGGGTCATTACCCTGGAGCTTTCTAGGGAAACAGCAGGACAACTGGGTTCAGGAGAGCAAGACAGACAGACAGACTGACATAGTCACAGACCAGTTACAACAGGCTGTTTTAAAAAGAACTATTCCACTAAGACTGTACTTCAGGGATTAAAGCAGCAATTATTTTATTATTTATTATTTATTATTTATTATTTATTATTTATTATTTATTATTTATTATTTATTTTTGTTTGTTTGTTCATTAGTATTTATTTGTTATTTATTAGTACAGAAAAAAGATCTGAATACCAACTGCCCCTCAGTTGTGATGTCCAGTGCCCAGTGCTGATGTTGACGACACTGATTTCCAGTATGATTTGTGGTTCTAACAATAAAATCAGGCACCTTATAAAGTGACAGCCTAGAGATTGCCTAGCTCTTCTGCCAGATAAGCTAAACTTGAAGAAAAAAGGACGCCCTGGCTGCAGTTAGTTAGGAACACTTGGTAAAGCAAATTAGATCAAGGCTTCATATAGCTTTTCTGAATCTTTCCTGGAATACCCATTTCCACCTGTGACATTTGCATCTTGCTCCTGAGGTGTCGGGGAGAGCACTGGGCTCTCTGCTGCTGGTCACAGCCATCCCTTATCCCGGAGGACACAGAGGCCATGCCACGGAGAGAATGTCAAAGCTGGCAGACCCACCTGTCCTGACACAATTGTGTGGGATTTCTAGCTCTTTCTCCGTGCAGGAGTACTAGCTCCTATTGCCATTCAAATAAATTTGTCCTCTCAAAGGTCTCACATTGTATTTCTCCTCCAAATATCCACCTGGAAGCAGTGTTCTGCCCTTGACTTACCGACTTAATTTCATCACTCTCAAACAACTTCTGGTTTGCATTTCCAAAGCTGAAGTTCATACCAATGGAACTTAAAAGTTCTTCAGGGGAAACTACTGAAAGTAACTTCTTTGCAACATGACCCGCCCAAGATTTAATCTTCCTCTATTACAACTGCATGTGTTTCATGAGAAAAAACTCATAAAATTATTATAATTGATGTTATAATTAAGAGATGAAGGAATACTTCTATTAATACTGCTTTTGTAATGCAAAGTCTATCTCCTGAAATGAACTGCAATCTACTAAAAATAGCAAAGTAAGAAACCTCTGGGGCAAGCATTGCCTCTGAAGTATAAACAGTTTCAGATTTTTATTCAGCGCACAAAATTCCTCTGCTCTAACCCCCTTCTGTTTATAGGAAGGAGCCAAGAGAAAATAGAATTGTAATTAAAATCCTTGGAATTCATGCAGTCAAGCTATTTATTAATTTCATCATTTTTAGACACCGAGTTAGCACAAGGATATCACTGTTCAAGCTTTATCACCATATCTTTTGATTCTTCTGTTTGCATTTTCAAATTTATAAGCTAATGAGAATTATTAGTAGAGAATTAAGGTGCCCACACAAATACTTTGTCTTGAAGAGTCTAATTTTTTTCATACTTCTGAAGAGTTTCTTCCTTTACTAATCAATTTCTTTTAAGTGGGGCAACTACACAATTGCTCATTCAGTTTATTTTTTATTTTTCTTGGAATTCTTCTAAAAATTACAGCCTTTTCCAATAAAGACTTTATTTTTTCTTTTCCTTTTTATTAAGAGATTTCCAACCAATTTGGAAACAATATACCAATATACTGTTTACAAAGCAGGATCTGTTTCCAGCTCCAAATACTAGCTAGAAATGCATAACAGAAAGGTAACTCTGCACAAATGAAAAGAGAAAGTCATAAAACATCGATCTGTCCACATTAGATAAAAATTAAGTTAAAATGGAGTTAAGGCTGATATTCCAAAACTGTAACTTTGTGTGAAAGATGCTAATCCAAAAGTAAGCCCAATAAAGAGATACTGTAAAAGAAATGAACTAGGCAAATAAATTAAAAATAAATAAATAAAATAAAATTCTGGATTATAAAGAAATAAATTTAAAATCCATTTTAACACAAAATTCACACACGGTAAGGTATAAAAAAAAGAATATATATACTCAGCAATTATACTTATGCCTGTGTTTGAGGCACAAAAGCCTCAGTCCCAAATCTCATAGACATATACAAAGTCTTCTTCCACATTTTCCCCTCTTACAGTATCCTTCCCAAGCAGCTTCGGGGGGTTTTTTTATTGGTCTACAGACTTTACCCTTCCTGGGAACAAGATATGAAGAAGAAAACTTCTTTGAGAATTGTACACATCCCAGAAAAGATGTTTTGGTTTATGAAGAATTATGGCTAGAAAAGAATACTTTTTAAAATGTTTTAAAACTTAAATTTGGCAAAGGATTGCCATAAATTGAACAGGAAAGTTGAACAGTATCTTCATTACTCCACAGAAAAAAAATGGCCTGATACCAGGAACTGAATTTCACAAAAGAATTTTCTTTTTAGTAAGTTTGAACAAAGAAAAATAAGCTTTGCTATGAACGTACGGAAAACTGAATAAATTCTGAAAAAGGAAATGCTGTAATTTTGATCACAACACATGATCTCGCTTAGGGTTTTCTCATCCCTGTCTCCCATGAAGAATTGCCTTAACTCTGGAGCAGAACCAGCAGGACCACAGCACAGTGCTCCAGCAGCACTAGGTCAGGGTTAACCTCCTCTGATGAGTAGGGTCAGAGTGAGTCCATCCAAAATACTTAAGTGATTAAAAGCAAAATATAAAATAAAAATGAAGAGACAATATTTGTTTCTGCTGACTGTTGAGTATAATTCATACTCAGTGAGTGAATACGTACTGAGTGTGTGAACTCACACGTACTCAGCCTGGTGGGATCCCTCCTGTGGAAACCTCCCCAGGAGGTTGATTCAAGAGAAAAGATTTTAACTTAGGAGAGTTAAAAAGAAAATATTGTTCTCTTCTCTTCTCTTACTGGGTAAAACAATGAAACGAAGAACTTACTCCAGCAGATTGTGTTAGGAAATGTCACACTGAGTCATATCAATAGCCCTTTAAACAATTTTAGAATGATTATTGTTAAAGGAAGCTGATTTTTAATTTATTTTGTTAAAGACTTCCAATCTCAGTCCAACAGTGAAGTCACTAATACTCAGCCTCCCACTAAGTACTTCCAACAAATTTCTGTCGGCCCAAATGAAGCAGAGAAGAAAAGTGCAACCAAAGAAGAAAATCTGAAAATTTTACTTGCTACATGCTCAAGATGTTATTGATATCCTATATAGACATCACATAGCAATGGTGGAAAAAAAAATCTACCATTCTATAAATTAAAAAAATTGGCAGTGGGTACTAATTTGATCTCAGTTCTCTGTGCTTTACAAATGTGAACCACAGCTGGTATTAAATAATTCACACTGAAACCAAAGGAGAAATAGAGGCAGCTGTAGAGAAACTGCCGCTCTTGGTGATGGCCAGGGACAGCCCTGGATCAGAGCTTTGAGAAGCAGCTTAGCTTCTCACTTCAGTCTAGACTTCCTTCAAAATCCTTTTCTGCGTGTCTGCAGAGAGCGCGTTAA
Organism: Pterocles orientalis; assembly: GCA_011057875.1. Taxonomy (NCBI): domain Eukaryota; kingdom Metazoa; phylum Chordata; class Aves; order Pterocliformes; family Pteroclidae; genus Pterocles; species Pterocles orientalis. The sequence continues at coordinate 478,758 of WKFP01014798.1, read as the reverse complement.
TAATCTCCCTCTGAAATTTTATCAGAAATTTATCAAAACAAAGAGGAGTACTTCTAATCTTGTTTTCTCAGTGGTGTTTCTAGACAAAGTAAAGATGCTTGAGCTGGGCTCATTAGCAGCTGCTTCTAGGCTGTGAGATCTTTACCATACATATATATACATATATATATACACGGCCATAAGGAAGGAGGAGAGTCTACAGGTCTCCAAATCTCAAGGACACGGCAACAGCAACAACCAGAGTAACTAATTGCAGAAAAAAGATTTGTGAGAAAGGTGTTAAACAGCCATAGTAAGATAGCTATTAAAATAAATATTTTGGGGAATGGGCTTACAGCCAAAAGATCATACATACACTGTACCACCTTTCCTCACTAAAAAATAGAACTGGAGTAATTTGGTTTTGTACTAAAATGGGATTTGCTATATTTCAGGGAAGGGACTAGAGTATAAATCTTTCTGTCTTACACAGGGAGATGAACATTGAATTCATCACACTGCTTTATGCATGTCTTCTCCCACATTCCCTCTCTTTCTAGTTCTTGTGATTTGAGTTTCACATTCAAAGAGCTGCAATTATGGAACAATTCAATCACAGCATGAAGAAAAGGGAAAAAAAAATCCACCAGAGTGCGGTTTGGCAGGGCATGTTCTGTCTTTAAACAAGGATTAAAATGAAAAGGATTGTTCAAATTCAAATAAACTTATGCAAGCAATTCCTCTAATCTTGGATTATTTCTCTTTGTTACTCTTCAACTGCAGTGGCTAGTCAGAACAGGAATTTTCCTTTTTATGGGTGGTGTTCAAGGCATCTCTCCAGCCACCTAGAAAACTCACTCATCACGGTTACCAAAGTTGCCTTTAGATTTCAAGAACAATTAAAACTAAATTTGATAAACTGGCTGAAGTTTAGACTGCGAGCCAATCTTAAGACCAGCAAGAAAGCCATTTTATTAGTTCTCTTGTGTGAAGTCAAGTGGAGATTAGAAGAATTTCAATAAATGAAATCTCATGCAGACTGAAATTATTAGGAACAACAGATTTATCTTCATCTTACTGTCACAATAGGGAACAGCCCTCTGGCTGACATTTCAGAAAATCCAACTTGTAGTCCCAAATTCCTTAGAATTTGAGACATACTTTGGGAAACAAAGAGTGATTAAATGCAGGTTTCCTGCGTGAGTAGGACCCATGCGATGAGGACTGCAGTGCAGGGATTTCCAGGCATGGGCCACTCAGCAGCGCTGCCCTGCCAGCTCACTCACCTTGGGTAAACCGTCAGGGGGCCAGTATGATCCGGAAAGCTGATGCAGAGCTTTATACCTAACAGAGGACCCCTGAAGATGCCACCACGGTATCAGTTCCCCTTGCCCTGCCTGCAGAAGAGGCAGCAGTAAACCCACAGTACATTTGCACATCACCCAGGTACCGATACCAATACAAGTTGCCCGTTCCTGTAATTTGGGGAACTTTCAGCCTCAGAACTGACAGCTGGAAGCTAGAAGAGAGTTACAGCTACACCTGCGTAATTTTTTCCAAATTAGGTACAGACCCCCCCCCCCCAAGCAGCAATGAGGAATTACCGTTTTGTTTGGTTTCAGGTTAGGAACAGCGTGTCAGAAAAGAACAGAAGCACCTGCATGATGTCTGTGATCCCCCTGAGGACAGCTATGGCTATTGATGGACCTTGTGCAGCCTGCCTTGATTACAAACACCTACCCCCCAAAACAAAAAGAGATTCAAATTCAAACAGAATATATAACTTTAATTTTATTAATAACTTCAGTTTTATTAAGGTGTAGCTCACCTAGCTATGCTTAAAGCTAAGATAGAAGCTAGACCTGGAAGTCCTAAGGGACCTTTATTAGCTACTAAGGCTTACATGGCAAAAGCCAGAAAGGGATCAGGCCACAGGAGGCACAACTGGGATCATCAGAGGTTGCCCAGGTACATCCCTGGGGCACTAACAAGACTATTGCTGAACATGGAACAAATTATCTGCTGTGCCACAATAAGACAAACAAGTTGGGCAGAATAGTCCCTACATAAACACTAATGATCGCATTCACTCCATCTATTTTATTACTTACTACTGTATTAAAGTCCATGCGGTTGTTATGCCCTCTTCCATCTCTGGATATACTGTTCCTCAGCAATGAATGAGTTCAAAGTTATCCTCTTTAAAACCTTTCAATGGTCACCACCTGGCTTGCTCACACTAGACCCTTTTGAAAATTTGGAGAGAGACTTTACATATCACCCTACTAATGCCAAGAACTAAAATAAGTCTCCATTCTCTGAAAATGAGTCACCAAGTCTTGGTCCACCATCATTGTTTCCAGTCAAAATATTTGAAGAAGGAAACTACAGCAGCCAAGATAATCAAGCATTTAGTTCTTGAGGTGGATATTTTGACACCTTAAATTTCACCATGGAAATTTGTTCTGCTTGAATGAATCAGTAACCTGGAAAAAAACCCCCAAATGAGTAAAAAAGTACTACAATAGGTTGTGATTCATTTTTTCACCGTTAAGAGGCTACGTGCATTCATGCCATGCTAAAGGACGCACTGTAAGAAGAGCACTGTAGCTAGTAAGGAGAAAAAAGCCCAACCTTATGCATCAGCAAAGGAGTGTGACACATCCACAGGGTTTCAGAGCTCCATTGCTGAAGATGTGCTTTGACACCGTAATGATGAGTCCAGTAGGAAAATAAGGGGACAAAGGAAGAAAGAATAGCTGAAAAAGTCATCTTTTCACCACAGGAATCTCTTCCTAGACATTAGGCAACGTTTTACTCCTCAGGGTGATGTTAAATATTAAACATAGTGAATAACAGAATCTAGAGTTTTTGCAAGCCCCATGTGGCACTTAAAATGGCAAATCCTTTAATTTCAAGCCTGGAACAGAACACAGGTAGACATGGAGCTATCACCGTGAAGAAACTTTGTGCTGGCCAGTAAGATGCAGGGAAGTGGAAAGGTGTGCTGTCAGCAGGGACAGCACAACTAACTAGTGGCACCTGTGTCCGAAGCAAAAGGATTTACCATTTTCCCTGTTAATCCCAATGATACTGAAGTAGGGAAGGAGAATTTACAGCATTGCTTTTGGCAGAGACAAGCAATCGTTCTAAACGTGCTTTTTGAACCCACATTATTTTAAAGTGCCTACTTGTGCAAGAGGCTGGTTGTTTTGTATCATGACATGAACATAAGGATCACACCTTGCAGTTGGCAGCCAGCTCTTGCAAACACCCGTCTGCCCAAACATCCCAGGTAATTGCATCAATCACTGGCTCCATATAAACACATTGATGCTTGGTGGTAGTCTGGTCTGATGACTGTCGTGAATTAGTTTACTTATGAGACAGCGTCTCTTACTCTACGGCTTACAGTCACATCTGCAAACCTGCATAACTGCACTCATCTCATCAAAATTCCACCTACTTTGGGTTGAACAGGACCTGCCATCAGGCTCATGGAGTGCAGGGAGATGCGGTGCTCGCAGTTTAACCATCAGCCATCCACAAAGGTCTGCCTTCTGGGCACCTAACGCACACCCATGTGCATCCCTCCTGCTTCCCAGCACCTCTCGGGCACAGCAGCCGACCTCTCCAACTTCTCCTACCTCTCCTGGGAGAAGGTCAGACCTCAAATGTCAGACTGAGTGAACAGAAAGTCAGTACGGAATAGGGTTGGGCCAAGCAAACCATTCATAGACTGTACGCAAGACAACATGAAATCCACCCTCCTCGGTTTGCCCCAAGAAACAAAATATCAAATAACTTTAGATTGAGGCAAGAATTGAAAAATACCCAGGATTTTGGTCTTGCTTGTCCATTATTTTCACCTGGTGGGGAAAAGGTGTTTAGAAAGTTCAAAGCCATTTGGACATTTTTAACTGAAAAGTTTCACACTTCAAACACAGCAAAATCTTTAAGAATTTTTTTAAACTGGTAAAAAATAAAATGAAAAGGTTATCCAAAGGCATGAGTGATTTTAAAATTAAATAAGACATCTTCATGTGGCAAAGAGTTAAGCCAAAATCACTTTTTAATGTTTTAATTTCAACAAAAAAATTTGAGATGTTATTTTGACCGAAAAAAAGCCCTTTTTTCAAGTTTCAGTTACCTTGATGAACTACGTCTCTCTTCTCCCCAGCTCTATGGAAACAGGGCCTGTAGAGTCCATGCAGCATATAGATTGGAGCAACTAATGTAGCAAGCATGGATTGCACCAGGGGTGTTCCAGCAGGAAAAAAAAACAGTGTTGTTTCAATTTGAGAAGTTCACAATTAGCCTACTAGAAGGGAGAAAGAAAAGACAATTAAATCTCCTTACTATAAAAAATAAGTGTTCATAATGTTTCTTCTTCAGGAATCCATCTGGCATGCAAGACTGGATTCATAGCTACGATGGTTGCATTGAATTTTCTGAAGATACTCAATTTTACACTTGGGTAACCTAGGAGATTAAAGGACTTTTTCTTCAAAAAGGAAAACAAACCAAAACAAAAGATGTTTTCAGAGCACAAGTGTTTCTTTTATTTCAGAGACTGAAGTCATAGCAGGTCAGTAAGAAGAGAAACGAAAACAGAAATCTCTATTTTTCCTCACACTGGATTCCTAAACCACTGTGCTGAGGCTTCACAAGCGAGCAAAGGAGAAAGTTTCTTTATTGGCGTACTCCTCGGCTGGAAGTATAAAGTTCCCTCATCGTCTTTTATTGATCATTGGCAATATATGCTTCAATGTCCACATACAAGGATTACAGGACTAACGTTTCTAATTTTTCTTATCTGGAAAGTAGATCTTCCCCACAGAGTTTATAAGAGTTCAGACCATTTTAAACCCTTGGTGAGGCTCAGCCAGGAGGGCCGCCCGGGGGAAGATGCTGCATCGTGGCCGTCCCCCTCCATGTCCCTACACTCTTGGTTACTAACTGTAGCCCGATGCATCACGGCCAGGCAGACGAGCCACGCAGGCATGACTGTACCGGGATGTGCTCTAAGGTACGCACAGTTTTGCACAGCTGCATGCATGTGGTACAGAAAGGCAAGGAAAAACCGCTCTGGCGTTTGACATTTTGAGGAGCGGGGAGGAAGGGCTGCGGTTTCGCGGATTTCCTCCCACCCCTTCGCCATGACCCCCCGCGGTCGGACACCCAGCCTGTTTTCCTACCGTCTGGATATCGGGAAGGCAGACATGAGTGCCAGACTGGTTTATGATTTTGCCTAGCAATTATCTTCTATCTTTCAATAACATGCTGTACCCTCCTTCTTTGCAGTCAAGAGCTGTCCTGACACAGACGTTCGCTGAAGCAGCTCTGGAAACTGCTATCCACTCCAGTTTGGGGTTTCCGTCTTTTTTCTTTAAATATTTATATTGGAACAACCTGCTGAAATATGCAAGTGTATACAGAAAAAGCCTTGAAACTGGAGAAGACAGCCAGTTCTACTTCCTTCATCTACTTGTTTTCCTGCTGCAGTAGAGAGAAGCCAAAATACAGGGCTGGAAGGAGTTCAGACTTAAACCACTGGAACACGGTAATGAGGTTTTTCCATTACTAGATATGAGTTTTATCTACCAATTTGGAAAATATTCTCAAACCCTATCAGTGAGGTTAGGAGAAGGTCAGTAAAAAAAGAGAGAAATCCTCCTTCCAACAAGCCCCTGCTTCAACTATTTCATTTAATGAAACTACACAACGAGCTCTGACAGACAGAAAAAATACAGGGAAAGGTAATGACCGCACTCTTCAGTAACAGCTGTGGGATGTATTTCACTTGGACAGAGGTAACACAGAAGAAGCTTTAAGCCATCATCACAGTCCCTTAAGCCCAGGCCAGATGTGCGTGTTCAGTTGTGTAGGGACTACATCTCTGCAGCGTGATTTCATTGATATTTGTCTTGAGATAAAAAAGATCCTCTTCACAAGTCCATTGACCATAACTGTGAAAGTAGCTGAAATCTGACTTGACATTTTCCTCTTGCTCCTGTCAGATGTGCAATAAGGGAACAGTGTGACAATAACCCCCCACCTCTCTGCATTTCTCCATTCAGAGCAGCCCAGCATGGCTGTACAATGTTTTACATATTCAACTTCTCCTTCATGCGCAAAAACACAAGCGCGTATCTTGGTGAGATTCCTCTGAATGTATTTAGTTTACTTTGGGTACTCATGGACATCATGAGACACTATTTATTACAAGAGATCAGTGACATGAGGCATTAAGTGTGTTCCTCTCTCATCTAGCAGCTGATGATGGTGAGCTTTTAATTCATCCATTCAATTACGCAGGCTGGGATTTCTCAAAGGAGGCTACGGGAGTTAGGTGGCGAGATCAGGGGATGTCCATGGGCGCTCAGCACGGATATCACACACGCGTCCTGCATTCTTTGGTATGTCCTAACCAGACTGCCATTTTACAAGCAAATTCCTACTGCCTATGTCATGGGCTTCAGGTTCTTGACTTACAGACAACACACACAGCTACGCAGATCAGACACAGCACAGAAATTTCAAAACGCAACTCTTCTTAATATCTTAACGTTGAGATGGGCATGGGCCCAACTTTCCCTGAGTAAGCCATCATCAGACAAAAGGTTGCCAAAACAGACAACGCCATCACGCTTGAGGATCCTGCTCCAAGCTAAATGAGTGTCTTGACCATGTATGTCCTTCTATCTTGTCTATTTGTATTTTAAGCTCTTTGGGCAAAAGTTATGAAGATCTGATCCAACCTGGCACAATCAAAACCACAAAATGTAAGCAAAAAGAATTTTTGCAGTTTACATCCTGGATTTTTTTTTCAGCTTTAAAAGCATTTTATTTTGCTAGAGGACCTCCCTGGTGAACCAGGAAACTATCGTGCTGAGTACATAAGAAAACTAAAGCCCTCCAGACCCTTTCCCTCCTGCTGGATAGTAAGCATGTTTTTTCCTTTGTGGAAGAGAAACAGATTGAAATACTCAGGGTAATTAGCCAAGCAATCATAATTAATAAAAGGATACTGACCACAACAATATTTCTCAGCATTTCCCTGGATGCATTGTAATGCAACTGACAATGAAAGAAATAAGTGCCAAGACTGATTCCAAAATGCACTTCTAAAAACCTCTTCAGGCAGTAATGGTAGAAGGGCCCCTGTCAGATATTGATGGTTCTCTTTATAAAAATCTATAAAACATGCTTGATATGCATGACCTTAGATTTTTAAAGGAGTTAAGGAACCAAGGACATGTTCAGAAATTTACTTAAAATCATTTGGATTGCTTGGATCCAACATGTAACAGATCACTGAAATAGAATGTTTTGATATATTCTGCAGCTGAACACAGCCTGCTGCAATGGCACAGCGGAGGATTTCTGAGCAGAGGAATGTGCCACTTCCACCCTTCCCTCTGCTCAGGAAATAAAACTTTGTGAGAGACATTCACAAACATTAATTCTCACATGAAAAAGCTAATGGCTGCAAGCATTCTCCACAGCCAGTGAAAATAAAGTAGCAGGTTTTGTATTATTTTACATAAAAGTTTTTAGAGCTGCAATATTTTAAGACATAATTTTGATTAGGCCACAGGGCTAGTATAGCAAAGATCCAAACCAAACCCTGAGAGGTTTACGGAAAAAGGAAAGAGCCTTCCGCACAGACACGTTACCATCACATAAATCAAGCAAGAATTGGAGCCAACACAAGTATGATTTAAGAAATACATTAGTTCAAATAACAGAGAAAGTGAAAGCCCCAGGACACAGAGAAAGCAATCTCTTTCCCTTAAAATTAGGAATCTGCCAGATTCTAGCACTGCTGGGCTCAGTGCCATTAACACCCTGCCAGACTAGGCAAAAATCCTCCTCCTCAGGCGATGATGGGCAGGTTCAACAAAGGAAACTCTTTCAAAAGTTAAATGAGGTAATATAAATACCCAAAGAAACCCGAAAAGGCCAGAGAACTATTTATAGTTTGTTCATATCTGTCTAAGTTTAGGAATCCGGCATACCAGTGAGTCAAATGAAGTCAATTAGCCCATTACTTTAGCGGTACCTGAGCAAAGCCAAAGACTATGCTGAGATTGCTTGGACTGATTAAAATCTTAGTGCTACCTCTCGATCAGTTATTGTCCTCTCTACCAAGAACAACACACTTTGCATTCCCAAAGCAAAACTTAATTATATCTCACCTCCTTTTCTCTTAGATTAAAACCAATATATTCACACAAGGAAACATCCAGCACATCTGACTGTGTGCCAGCTTCTCATTCTAATTGAAATAACTTCTAATTGAAATAACTTCTTGTGCTCCAGCATTCATAAATTCCCAAAACTGTCTTTTCCTAACACAAATTTTGCCCTACAGTTTTTGCTATTATGAAAAAAAAGAAATGTTGCAAATTCATGAAAAGAGGTCAGTAAAGGAGATATTCAGGACCCCTGTGAAGAGGAGAAAAGCTACCCAGGAGACACACACTGATGAGAAACAATCCACCCCAAGAAAGTCTGTAAGGAGTTTTCACTCATAAAAGGGCAGAGCCACAATGCAGCAACTAGAACATGACAATTTTTGTTTGCCTCAATAAAGATACCACTAGGAAGAGATTACTGGATTCTACTGCCTAGAGTAGCAGTAGACGGCTGGCAGGGTACTGAATCCAGGCACATAGTGAGACCTGAGCAAGATCTCAGGAGATGCTGTCACATCACCATCAAAGCAAGTCCTGAAAAAAGGCTACAGACACCTGGATGCTAATGGCTACAAGCCAAGCCTCTCCGCCACCTCCAGCTGTGTCATTAGACCAAAACTTAACGGATGGCAAGAGCTCCCTTGGATGGTACAAGAATGGGAATTTGGACACCAATGGGCTACGGGAACGGAAAGTGGAATGTAAATGAAGGAAACATGCTTGAAGCTTAAGTTTATACCATGGAACCTCCTAACCTGTCCTTTAGCCTGAGAAATCAAAGTTAGCACATGATCTCCCTCCAGACTGTCTTTGTGCTGTCATGCCTTGAGCCATGGCTACTTTTAAACCCTGGGCTTGCAGGAGAATCTGCTGTGGTTGACATGAACACCGACAGAAGGGCTTAAGCATCTGGCTTAAGCCAGAGATGACAACTAAGAATCTAAAAAAAAAAACTTTTTTGCAAGGTGGGAAAGGGTAGTTAAGCAAAACAGGATAAGAGCTTGTTGATACAAGCAGAAGATTATCATTAACACATTACCACGGTTGCAATAAATGACTTGCACAGTCCTCGTGGTAGTTGAGCCTCTTGTGCGATTGTCTGCAGCTGAGAGCGCTATAGGTGTCCCATAACACCACAGTACAGCACTAATCTTGCAGCTTCAAGCTGGAAGACTCAAATTCAGTTTAGCATAAAATGAAAAAGTGTAAAGTCAGCGTCAGGCCGGTCAGGTCAATAATTTTCATGTTTACTACATCTTTCATTACATATTTTAAAATATATTTAATAGCACAACCTAAGACTGAAGTCTGTTTTGCTGCTGTCACAAATCACTTGTTAGCAGGACGGTTGTCACCGCTCAGGAGTTCAGAAACTACATTAGCAACAGGCAACATGAGATCAGATTGTGAGCTGGCCTAAGTGGCAACCCATACTGAGTTAGAACCAGTGCCTACTCAACACTTCTTTTCAGATATGTCTCATAAGCAGCACATAATGCTTCTCATCTTTATATCTTAACGGTTCCATCATTCAAAGTCCTGCCTCTTCACCATCATGCGATAAGTATGGCTTGGAGGAAATAATGAGCCTGAAGCCACACAAATACTTGTAAGAGTTATATACAATAAAGCACTAGCATAAATCCCACGCCCTGTGTGCAAAACGCCATCTCTTACACTACCCACTTTGTTCTGTTCAAACTCAGCTGGACTCTGCTCACTCCCACAGACTCCCTCGGGTGCCTTGCCGTGGACGGCAGTGACAGCAGGAGAGATTTGTCAGTTGCACTCACATTATGGCTGACAGGTACAGATAGATGCAAACCCCTGTCTTCGACAACACGATACACAGGGTTTGGGCATAACGTTGTGCCAAGTTAATCTGAGCAGGTTCAACCTTCCCTGTTCTGAGCACATCCAGAGATGTTGCTGTCTGTGTAGATACACCTTTATTTTCTTCTCTCCACTTGGTAGGGGCAGCATCCTATGACTGCTTTTTAAAACTCTCTGAATAAAAAAAATGAGACCTAAAGGCCAAGAGCCAATAATATAGGCTTTGCAGATGAAAGTGCTGATTTTAATCTAATGTCATTTCACAAAATGTCCAAGAAATGCCGTAAATCCATCAGACGGCCATCACTAACCCAGAAGCACCATGAAACGTTACTGTCAGTGCTAAGAAAGCTGAAATGACACAATCAAGTTTAAAAGCATTTTCAGGAAAACCCTGTCTATTCACGAGAACATGGTGTGTCAAAAAATATTTTTTTATTACATTTCTTAAGACGTTTTGTTTTTAAGCTCTTCTCTGTTGAGACCATGAAAAATTAATTGCTAAACCAATGCACTTAGCATTCATTTTTAAGGTCTTCATTTTCTAAGGCTTTTTGACCATGGTGTGGGGGAAAAAACACTTCCAACACTTGCTTCTGTTGAATGTAACAGATCAATTAATCAGTATTATCTTGAAAGATATCGAAAAACATCATTTGGAAAGTGTGATTCAGGGCCAGAATTTATCTTTAACATTCACTCAGTCTGCACTAATTTCGCAGTCCAGAAGCAGAGAACCTAAGTCCCCAGAAAAATGCCTGGTATTTGCCGTAATAGTTTTAAAAATCCAGAAGAGCGGTATGACTATTTGAACTAAGAAAAACTAATAATTTGATCACAGTTATTCTGCATGTCCTTCACAGCAGAGCCTCATGGAGCACATGCGGTTGGAAAGTTTTGTGTGTCTTTCTTCTGTTTCTTTTCCTAGAAACAGAGTTGTACCAGCATCATGATGCCGGGCACAGGCGATGCCTCACTACACTCCCAGTTGCCACAAGTTTGCTGGCATCAGGCAGCGAACATGCCCAGTGCTCTGTCTTTCTGACTGGGAAGTTACACTCACCCAATCAAAGAGGAATCAGATTTGCTGACTCAACCGCATGCAGAAAAAAAGAAATTTGAATGTCAAATACCCAAAGCAAAGTGTGCACAAAGGACCTAAAAGCACAAAAATACTTTATCTGGGATTCCACATGAATAAGGAATGGTCTTTTTGGATAACTCATTGCACCAAAAGGGCAAATATTGATTGAAAAAGTAACTTTCAATGAATTAAACATTTACTGTAATTTTTCAGTTCTTCCAAGGAATTAGAAACAACTCAAGAACTCACAATCTGCTATGTCTAATGTCTGTGGAACATGAACATATGCAGGCGATAAATATATATATGACAACATAAAACAACTTATGCATCTGACCCAGAGATTCTTTAGTGAAAAGCTAAGACAGAAAAAAACACAACCCATCCAGAATTTCAACTACCAGAGGACACTTTCCAGGATTCTAGTTCAGGAAACAAAATTACAAGTTTACTTATCCACTGAAAATACTCAGGCGGAAGTTACTGAGAAGCAGTAACCATGGATCCCAAATTATGCCATTTTTAATTGTCATTTCCCAGAGTTTAACAACATTACACTGCAGAGCTTTTGTTTCTAAGGCATGGACAGTGCAGCAAGCTGCCAAGAAGCATCTTTGCTGGACATAATGACGACTCTATCTGAGGAGGAGCGGCTTAGTGTAATTTAAACTCTTCCATGACGCAGGGGACTGAACCGATGACCAACGAAGAGTTCCTTCCAAATATCTTTCTGTGATTATATGCTGATTAAATACCTGTGTGTATCACCAGATTTTTTCCCCATTTTCGAAATTCATTGGCCAGACCTGGATCTGCATCACTTTATGACATCCAGTATTGTATCAGGACCTACGAATAACTGCCCACCTCCTTTGTGTGTCTGCCCTAGTCACTTCTAGGGTGGTTTTTTTTTTTTCCTTCCCCCTGGTTTTATAATTTTCTCTCTGTGTTGCAACTGTAGCTCGGGTACACAGACCTCCCACCCAGCCCCTGCGCGCAGAGAGCCAGCCCAAGCGCTCTGACATTCCTGTGGTATGTTCTCCAAAGATCTGCCAGAAAGATGCCCTTGATAAACTGCAAAAACCCCACAAGATTATCACAGGCAATTAGAGTTTCACTGCTGCCCATGACATTCAACTTTAAATAAACGTTGGAGGAGCAGCTGACCACTGGAGGGAAATCTAAGCAGGAGCTTAAGGAGACCAGCAAGCACTGCACTTCTCCTGCTGTTAGAAACCATCTGTCTGTACTCAGACATCCACTTACCTACTGCCTGCAGCTGGCTATCATCTTAACAACTGTCTACGTGGTAAGGCAACAGCTACATGAGATTACCTGCGTTGCCTGGACCCTGTTAGGAGAAAGCTTCCTATTTGCTTTCAAAGCCTTCACTGAACCATGTGTGGAGCTCGCATTAATTCCTGGGAAGGAAACCAAACACGTGCAAGCTGTCTGCACTTAACTGCTGAAAGCTTTTCAATAACGAGGAGACTGATGGGTCAGTTTACTTGATTCAGTTTGGAACCTGACCCTTTTCTCTGTCAAAACATTCAAATTGTGTTACACGTCTTCACAAAAGTTCTCTGGAATGCATCCTTTACACCTAGCCCACAGCAAATGCAGCGGGAGTCCCAAGGTGGTAACATCCTTGATAGTACCATATCGACCAGGTTCGAGACGATCTGAGGAACATGCACATACACAAGTCCATGAGACCTGATGAGATGCATCCCAGGGTCCTGAGGAAACTAGCAGATGAAGTCGCTAAGTGTCACTCTCCATCATATTTGAAAAGTCACAGCAGTCAGGCAAAGTCCCCAGTGACTGCAAAAAGAGAAACATCACAAAATGAGGACTCTGGGAACTACCGACCACTCAGCCTCACCTCTTTGCCCCGTAAGATCATGGAACAGGTCCTCCTGGAAGCTATGTCAAGGCATATGGAAGGCTGGGAGCTGATTAGAGACAGTCCATAGGGCTTCACAAAGGACAAATCATGCCTGACTAATCAGATGGCCTTCTACGATGGAGTGACTGTGCTGGTGGATAAGGGATGATGGATCTATCTTGAGTTCCGCAAGGCCTTTGACACGGGGCCACACAACATCCCAGTCTCTAAATTGGAGAGATATGGGTTTGATGGATGGACTATTCAGTGGAAAAAGAATCGTCTGGATAGCTTCATCCAAAGAGTTGCTGTCAATGGCTAAATGTCCAAATGGAAACCAGTAACAAGCGGTGTTCCTCAAGGCTCCATGCTGGGATCAGTACTATTTAAGACCTTCACAAACAACATAATGGGATTGAGTGTACCTCAGCAAGTTTGCGGATGACACCAAGATGAGTGGCACAGTTGATTTGCTGAAGGGAAGGGATGCCATCCAGAGGGACCTTGACAGGAGGGGGCACATGCAAACCTCTTGAGGTTCAACACGCCAGTGCAAGGTCCTGCATGTGGGTCACAGCAATCCCCAGTATCAATACAGGCTGGGGTAGGAATGGACCGAGAACAGCCCTGCGGAGAAGTTGGGGCTACTGGTGGAGTGTCAAATTGGACATGGCCCGGCAACATGCGCTTGCAGCCCAGAAAGCTGTGTCCTGGGCTGCATCAAAAGCAGTGTGACCAGCAGGTTGAGGGAGGTGATTCGCCCCCTCTACTCCACTCTGGTGGGATCCCGCCTGCAGTACTGTATCCAGTCCAGGTCCCCCAGGGAGGATATGGTCTCGTTACAGCCAGTCCAGAAGAGACCACGAAAATGGCCAGAGAACTGGAACACCTTCCCCATAAAGAAAGGTTGAGAGAGTTGGGGTTGTTCAGCCTGGAGAAGGTTCCAGGGAGACCTTAGAGCACCTTCCAGTGCTGAAAGGGGGCTACAGGAGAGATGGGGACGGACTCCTGATCAGGGAGTATAGTGGTAGGACAAGGGGTAATGGTTTTAGGCTGAAAGAGGGGAGATATTTCTTATAGAGAGGGTAGATATATTTAGAGATTGGGAAGAATTTTTTTCCCTATGAGGGTGGTGAGGCAGTGGCCCAGGTTGCCCAAAGAAGCTGTGGATGCCATGTCCCTAGCGGAGTTCAAGGCCAGGCTGGGTGAAGCTTTGAGCAACCTGATCTACTGATTTTTAAGGCCCCTTCCAACACAAACCACTCTATGAACATATTGAGGAATGGCAATATGAGGGACACAAATTAGTGTGTTGGAAAAGCATATATAGCAAATTCCTACAAGAAGACAACTGGAGAATTGCTTCATCATACTCCAAATTGTCATTTGATTTTAGCAAGCAAAGGCTACTACAAGTAATGAAAGAGACAGAAAAGTCTTATTACATGGCAACAAAATAGTACAGAGACTGCAAGTGCATGGTTGAACAGTTCCAGCCTTACCCTTTACCCATTGTTCTGGTGAAAGAATTTGCTGCCTACATACACCAAGCCAGCAGAAACTAAAGGGGGAGGGGAACATTACTATGTCTTAGGTAAGAGTGCTCCCTTCTGGCTACAGGTCTGAAAGAAGAAAATCTGAAAAGAAACGATCTTCATTTGCCTAGACGTAAATTGAGAAAGTCATACTTCCTACTGTCCTATGCACTTCATTTAAAAAAAAAGTTAGGGCACACACACTTGGGTGTAAACAGAGTACTTCAACATTATGAGAACCCCTCACCAAGACATTTCAAGAGGGAAAACACTTTTTAAGGATGGAAAAAGAATATCAGAACAGATACATTACATTTCCAAAAAGCAGTAGTTGCACCATGCCTTCTGCAAACATTTCATTAATTATCATTCATACAAACTTCATGATGAATGAAATGCTAAGTACTATCGAATTAAATTAATTGTTTTGATTTTTTGTAGAAAAATAGCTACAGAACACAAAGAACTATTAATGGTGGATTTTCCTTATCAACAGGTGTGAAATACAAGAATTCAGACTATTTTGCAGACAGGTATACTGCTCAAAACTCTTTCCAACCATCACACCCAATGAACCTAAGGAATGCTTATTTTAGTAAACAAAGTTTCACCATCTTGATAAGATAACCCATGATTTTTGTCCAACCCATAAATTTATTTAACATTTCTGCTTAAAAAGCATTTAGACAGTTATGCAAACTGCAATATGCACAACTTAGGGGTAGTTTATAAATACAGCGGAGGAGATAACTAAGGGTGTTGCAATCCACACAATTCTTACCTCACTTTCCATGTGAAAGCATAGAAAAACCACTTCAAAGTAATATTTTTAAAGGTGTTTCGGTAACACGAGCTATGGTTCATTTAAAGAACACTTGAGAAGACAGTCCTTATAAAATACAACCTGCACTCAGTTTTTTGAGTGGCTGCTTTTGTACTTTCCTCATCCAGCACTCTCTTCAAAACTATTCTATGGATTTCATTTCCCAAAGGATCTTCCCTCATCTCAGGCAACTAGTTCATGCAATTACTCTCGTACAGCCACAACTGTTGCTACCGTTGACAAATCCTGGTAGAATCACAGAACCATAGAACGGCCTGGGTTGAAAAGGACCTTAAAGATCATCTAGTTTCACCCCCCCTGCTGTAGGCAGGGTCTCAGAGAAAGAGGGAGGGTTTCGTTCTACAAGCCAGTAAATGACTGCATAAAATATATCTAAGATAATAACTGCACATATGGTTCTCACTCTGAATGGTCCCCTGTATTGCTCTCTTAGAGGAATCTTCTATGAAATGTCAAGTTGTTGAGGTTTTTTTTTTAAACAGAATGTTTAAACTTTTAAAATATGTTAAAGATAGCGAAACCTAATGACGTACCAAAGCACACACTAACATTTTCTTTCTCAGTCGCACCTTTAGAACCCCAGAAGAGATCAATGTAATGTCATTAACCCAGGGAAACGGGCAGATGTGAAAGCTGGCTGTGTGTTATGTGAGGGATATTACAGTGCTGGAGGCATACGGCTCTCCTCCTTTTTGAAGGCAAACACCGACCTCTATGGGCAGCATGTAATGGTGCAAAACAGATTTACTAAAGAAAGACAAAACCTGTTTGTAAAACAATTTCAGAAAGCTTTGTGCACCTCTCTGTAAGACAAAGTCATTACACTGAAGTAGGATAAGGATAAGGATCCTTTCTTCGGATGCAACAATGAACTTCAGAAGCAGTTACATCCCTCAGCTTTCATCAGTTTTGTGTTGTCCAACAGTGGAACATTTTTTCTGTAAACAGACTTAACATACAACACACTACCAATACCAAGGGAATGACTCACAAAAACACCCCCCCAATGCTTGAACCACTTCAGATTGCAACCTCACGCGCTGCAGGTGGTCCCGAGCCCCCAGGACGATGAGGAAACATGGGTGTCTTGAGTGTGTGCCAACATCTGAGATCTTCCTTGCCAAGGCTGTGATGGTGGTCCAGGTCTGGCACCGGGGTTGCATGAAGGATGTAAGGATGGGCAACCAAGATGAAGGAGCAGACGTCACAGTGCCGGAGGATGGCCAATTGGGACTATGGCTTCTCCTTGTCCCTCTTCAAAGCCTCTGCCAGCAGGCACAGAACGATCTCTTTGTGTGTGATGGAGACTTGGGACACACCAGAGGAAATGCCGAGACACAAACTGTGACACAAAATGCAAAAATATGGAATGGGAGTGCACGGCAGCAGGAAGATGGGACAAGTCTCACCCCAACAGTGTGAGGACAGAGAGCACCTCTTGACGGGTTGCAAGAGGCTATGCTAAGCTCTTCAGTGAAAAAATAATTAAATAGGCCAAAATGTTAAGGTTTGCTATGCCTCAGAGCTGCCCCAGGGCAAGACATTGCAATTCCGTCGTGAACGGGACCTGGGAAACACATTGCTTCTCTTCCTGTTCTTTATTTTAATCTTCCTTAAGTTAATGACGAGCATGCAAACAAATGGAGTTTTCCTAATTGGTTTAGGATCAGTTTCTATGTCAAGATTTAATCCGCCTTTTTGCAACAAAGGGCTTTTTAAGCCAAGGATGGACAACTGGAGTTTTATAAACATTCTTGCAAGTACAAATTCTTTATCATTAGATATAAAACTATCAAGAAATAACACTAGTAATCAATTTTTTAAGTAGATATTTTTCTGAAATTGTGGCACATACACTGCAGCTTGCTAGCAGGAAAAAAAGTAATTTTAAATTAAAGGTATTAAGGGCATGTTTTAACCTAAAACTGTAGAAAAGCAGGAGGGTGTGGGCGGGGTGGGGGGAGAGAAAAAAAAAAAAACCTAAAGATGTAAGAAAATTTACCCGTTGTACAAGACTGCGGACTGCTTCAAAAGGGCATTTTTAGGCCTCATAAAGCTTTGGGCCATGCTAATTTAAGAGGCTGCCTCCACAAGGCACAGTAGCAATTTTTAAATGTCTGGTTTTTGTTTTTTTTTAATGTTCCTATGACTTGCAGTAGGGAAAAGCTAGAAGGCGATGGAGTTAAGATCGCGTGATTGAGTTAAGTCATATCCAGGCCTTGCCCTACAATAACCCTGTCACAGAGAAGGAAATCAATGCCTACAGTCTGAGGCTGTAAAAATGGACGAAACAGATAAAAGTAGAAGGTCAAACATTTAGAAACAATGGGTTTAGAAACAATATTAAATATCATACTCAAATAGAAAGCAGTCTCTAATGCAACCCTCTATTTTTAAAGAACTGAAAGTTGACAAGTCTATATTTATAATTCCCCTCCTCGTCCTCTCTCCTACACATATGTCCTCCTCCTGTCGGGCCTTGGAAAAGCCCCATCGACTACTTCATTGCTAAACCGAATTCTGCCTACATACCACTGTGACATTTTATGTTTTCATAGGGTACGAAATGTCTGGCTTTTGCCTTCTGGAACAGAGCTAAGTGAGCTTCCCAGTTTAATGGGATCTGCCAGTAACAATTAACAACTTTCTCATAAAAGATATTTAAATATTGCATAAGGAGGTGAAAGTAATGAAGCACATGAAATCTCCAACAGCTAGTGCATGTCAGGTAGGAAATAGCCTGGGGCAGGCTTAGCAAATACAGACATAGTCAAGCAGGAAGCAAAAAGCGGCAAACAAACAAAGAACAAATGTATATAAATTTCCACATAAATGCTAGAAGCTGGGGGAAAAGCATCACTGAAGTGGAGTGTCTAATTTTAAAAGGAAATACTATCATTTTGGCTTCTCAAAATTGTGATTTTTTTTTTTTTAATCAGTGCACAATGCTTGGAGAACAGTGACCCTTACTCCAGGTGCTGCTGTTACCAGGATAATACCCCATCAAACCCACATGAGGAGTCCCAGCATGATGGCATTTCCTCCTGGGCAACATTCCTGCATTCTCCACTTGGCAGCTATGCCAGATACACAGCCACTGTTTCAGCTGTCTGCAACTTAAACTTTGAGCTATAGAAAAAAACCACGATAATGCATAGCTTTGTCTTTCATTGCAATAATCTCAGTGAAGAATTTTGGCAGGTCCCCAACACATTTACAGTGTTATTTTTGAGGATAAACCAACCTTTAATATGAAATGGAGTTTGTTGATACAGAAAACTGATTTCTCTCACCCTTCTGTACAATCTTATTTCTAAGGAAACAGTGACCCCACTTTTCAATAATTTGCAACTGATCCTTAAACAACTGTTACAGTGTTAGCAAGTTATTAATCACAGACTATCTGAGGTTGGAGGCACCACTGGAGATCATCCAAATCTGACCCCCCTGCTCAAGCAGGATCGGCTAGAGCAGGGTGCCCAGGACAGGCCAGTCGGGGTTTGAGTATCTCCAAGGATGAGAGGCTCCACAATCTGTCCTTAGCCAGTGTTCAACCACCATCACAGTAAAAAAGCATTGTCTTCTGTTCACAGGAACTTCCTGTGTTTCAGTCTGTGCCCATTGCCTCTTGTCCTGCTGCTGGGCACCACTGCCCACAGTCTGTCTCCCTCTTCCTTATACCCGCCCATCAGGTATTCATAGAATCACAGAATGGTTTGGGTTGGAAGGGACCTTAAATATCGAGTTCCAACCCCCTGCCATGAGCAGGGACACCTCCCACCAGCCCAGGTTGCCCAAAGCCTCATCCAGCCTGGCCTTGAACCCCTCCAGGGATGGGGCATCCACAGCTTCTCTGGGCAACCTGGGCCAGTGGCTCACCACCCGCACAGGAAAAAAGTCCCTCCTAATGTCCACTCTAAATCTACCCTCTTTCAGCTTAAAAACATCGATAAGATGCCCCTGAGCCTTCTCCTCTCCAGCTGAGCGATCCCAGCTCTTTTGGCCTCTCTTCATGCAACAGACACTCCAATCCTTTAATCACCTTTGTGGCTCTTCCCTGGACTGGCCCCAGAAAGCCCCCATCTCTCCTGTACTGAGGACCCTGTGACTGGGGACAGCACACCAGATGGGCCTCCCCAGTGCCGAGGCAAGTAACAGTGGCTTCACAATGCCATCAGCCAGCTTCTTCAGCCTCCTGGGTGCACCTCCTGTCCCTTAGGCTCGATTCCATGTAATTTGTTTAAATGTTCCTTAACCCAATCCTCCCCCACTGCATGTTCTCCCTCTATGTATCGTTTTTTTAACTGGATCAAATGTGCTGATTTTGGTGCAAAAATAAACCATCTCCAAAGCACTCTGGATGAGCTGAAAGCTAAGGGTGGACTGGAACTGTGCAGACCGTCAAAGCAATGCAGTTCACGTCAATGTTCTGGATTAGCTTTATCCCAGCAGACATTATGAAATTTTTAGTGGGACAGACCCACCAGCTAATTCAGGGTAGGAGTACAGAGGAGGAACTCTAAAAGAAACGATCCACACGAGAGAACAGCTCCAAGCCCAGCAGTCCCTGCCCTCCCGTAGAGCACCAGTGGCAGAATTTCCCAGTTCTTGTCTGCACCACCAAAACCAGACACGAGCTCAGGGGCAGGAGGATGCTCAGTGAAGGTACCACACTGCACTCAGGTTGTTTCCATGCTGCCTCCCCGGGAGATGTACGGGCAGGGACACCAAGGCCAGGGTGTCGTTACCTGTCAGTATGTCCACAGAGCCACCCTTTCTCAGCCCGTCTCAGCAGCAGTGGGGGGGAGAGACGGGACCTCCTTGGTTGCAAAGCATCCAACTACATATGCAAGAGCCCCAGACGCAGTTTAATACAAGTCTTCCATTTAAAGCTGCTCTGAATTTCAGTTTCTTAACACCACATAAGCCACTATTTTCCTGAATAAAATTCCCTCTACCCTTTTTTCATTTGCACTCATTTTTACTTCATTTTTTAAATTAACGAGTAGGTAGGCACGACCTACTTTAGCATGATTTCCCTGGTTTATCCTTTTTACAAACAGGAGTCCTATCACAACTCAGAAACATGTAAAAGCCCCTCAGGGTTGTAAGGGCAGCTTTCCCGTGTACAGTAACAGGTTCTTATACTGTGCTTATAATCCACCTGCATATCTTCAGCATTTTTAATACACCTTGCTCTGCAATACCAAGGTGCCATCTGCAGCTCTTCTTTGGGCTCAGTTGTTTTTCTCCCTTCCCAATTATATCTATGTACTAAATCCTTTAAACCTCTATCCAGCCTGCAACTTCATTGGCTCAAACTAATGAACAGAATTTTCTAATTCCCTTATGATAATCCTATTACCTCTCCAAAGCTATTTCTGCAAGGGTCATCATTACAGAGAGATGTAAATCTGAGACCAGGTCTATCTGTGGTCAGTTGTAATCCAGCTCCTCTCCTGGAAACCACCAAGGACATTTGTCAGAGCTTGGAAAAAGCGGAGCTGAGCGACTGAGCCTCTCAGGTAGAGTGATTTGTATGTCGACTGCCTTTCAAGTTTTATTTTAGCAGGGGAATAAAATATGGTGTTTTGAAGATTGCCACAGCTGCTAAAATTTATTAGCAGTGTATTAAACGTTCTAACAGATAAACTTAACAGATCCAGCCTCTCAGTAGAGCCTCACCTTTGGCATCGGGTGAAATGCAGCTGTTGAGATAAAACTAATGCCAGATCTCCAGATATGAATTTGGCAGGCTGCTTTTATTGAGCTGAGAATAACAAGCTACGAGAGCTGTCATTATTCATCCTTTAAATAAATACAGGTTTTGCTCTAGCATGGACAGCAAGTGGTGCTTGTCTGCAGATGGAGTCATTTTGGGGAAGAGAAAATATATTATAAATCTTCCCCCTGAGCTGCCGATGGCATGTGCCCAGGCTATGGGAAGCAGCATCTACATCTAATTTAACAAAGCTTTTATATTCCTTGCATGGCACCCTACCTCTCTTTATTTGATTTTGTCATTGATTTAGTTCAAAATGGGATTTCTGCTCTCTTGTAACCTATCTTTCAATACTAACCTGTATATAAGACCCATTTCTTCTCCCTGTGCTGAGTTCTGCACCATGAGCGTGAAGGGTGAGCGAAGGGCTCAAACATCTGGGATAATCCCCAGAATATTTTGATATCTGGGTCCACAATTTTCAGAGTCTCCAAGAAACTCTAAATCCTAACTTTAGGATAAATCCTTCTTACTTAGGTACCTAATTTCAGGCTCAGAATCATTTTCTTGCAAAAGAATGTTTTGATAAGTATAAATATTGGTGTGAAAGAATAACAAATCAAATGTAGTGACAAGAAATTCTGCCATGCATTTGGTGTGACAGCATTAATTTTAGGCAGGTTGCAAGTATGTAAAAAAAAAAAAAGGTATAAATGATGTGTTACGTGAAAAGATGAAGAAAACGTCCCTGTCTAGCTGGTGAGCCTACCTACTTTGAGGGCAATCTGCCTTGGACAGCAATGGAAAAAATCACGGGGTCCACAGTTCAGTGGAGATGCAGAGCCTGCTTTACTTACCTATCAGTATTTTGCTGTTCTCAGTGGCATGCCTTTGTCATTTGTACTCAGATTTGGATTTGGCAGTGGGCATAAGAGCAGCTGTATTGTGTGTGTGTGTGTATATATGTCAGTCCTTAGAAAATAACTGTAATGTAAGCAAACAAAGAAAGCTTAGCATATATAGCAGTCCACTAAATGCAAATTTTTGGATCCTGAGTGATAGCTTTCCGGGGCTGAGGTCCCCAGAAGATGAGCATGTTGTGAACCATACAGGTCTAAGTGTGCAGGAAACCTCAGGGCAAAATCCCATTTTGGATTCTTGCTTCCAGCCTGCTTATACAAACAAGATGATCTTTGCAATCCAGAGCTTTACAAGTTTTCTACAAGTACTTGACATTTTTTTGACAGGAGGGAACAGTTTGAACATAAAGTCACTCTTCAGCAGCTGATACGTACCAGATTGCTGGAATTATATGTGAACACTTCATCCTATTTCAGAATGGGATTTTAAGCTGATCTCTGTTATAAATATTGTCTAATCCTAGCAATTCTAATTACAGCACAGCTAAAATCATGGGGAAATGCATTAGGGAATGAAAGACAGTAATCAAAATAATACAACTTGAGAGCAAATTGCATAGCTGAAGATGATTGCTAATGGTTTTCGGTGATAAAGGGAATTAATCACTAGCAGCATTGGATCTTGAAGCCATCACAGAGTTCCCTTATTCCTAATTTACAAAGTGTAAAAACCCCTACAGGTACTTTACATCTTCATGTAAAGTACATGAAGTAAAGTACTCACAATGCCATCTGTACATATTCTCATCTAAATGCAAAGTTTTTTCCTGTTTTTTTACACTATTAAAGGACATTCTTTCCCCCTTCCAGGCCTCCAAACAAAAAAAAAAAAAAAAAAAAAAAAAGAGCAAGAGCACAATCAGCAGCCCCACCTCAATGAGGAAATAACTTTCAATAAATATTGCACTAGGCTGGATTACAGGGATTAGTTAGCTCGAATAACTGCAGTTACAGGAGGCTGTGATTCTGACTATATGCAAAAGCTGTACAACTTCAGAATACTTTTAAATGCAGAAGACGCAAGAACTCACGAAAAATATACATCACCCTTAAATTTCCATGCCGCCTTTTAGACCTACTGCCTTCTTAGACTGCTTTCAGATAGCCGGTGGTACAAAACCAGAATAACGAGCCCATATTCCACAAGTCAGCAAAGAAAAATGAGGTTGCCCCCATGATTTGGTATGGTTAACGTGGCAAAAGGATGTGGGGAACTCAGCTGGAGACCCTGGTCACTAGCTTTCAGGGCTACCCCATCTTAAACGACGTAATAGTCTTCATTTTAAGGCATATGGGCAATGAGAGTTAGACTGAATTATAACCTTAATTCTGAATTCCTTGAATGAGCACAGAGATGTAGCCCGAGTCCAAATACAGTGATATGTTTCTTATCGATTTAAATGTTAGCTGTAATATGCTATAAATCAACAGAGAAAACTCCATTACATTGCAACGAGCATACACCACAGTTTTTGCCTTTAATGTTCAGTGCCTACAGAGCTCAAGGGAAAGCTGTAGAGCAATTTTCACAATCAATATCCAAGTAGAGTGCACTTCCTATTCTGCTGCTTACTGAAAGGAAGATACCAAAGAACTATCAGGAGAAAAACATAAAATGAAAGAGAGAAATGGGGTCATACCAGGTATGAGCAGAGTTGGCCAAAATTAGGTGAACAGCACTTTCTGGGTAAAAGAACAAAAATCAAATCAAAACAAAAAAATCCCTTCCAACTATTTCAAGTGAAAGACTTCGTGAATTCATGTCACCTCTTGTATTAATTCTTTTCTTAAGCTGAACTGAAGCATTTCAATTTTTCATTGGCATTTTCATTTCAGACAGACATGTCAGATGAGGGCAACAAGTAGTAGAGGAAGTATGGTAAGCCTGAAAAATAGCTCCATGTACTTGCCTGCCAACACAAGAACCTGTTTTTCATGACCCAGAACCCCTTCCACTCTAACAGCCACAGACAATAGAAGAAGGACAATGCAAGAAATCACAGTGAGCAAATGCCATATAGTTTTTCTCAGCGCATTCATTCAGAGGAAGGGACGGCAACATTGTGGGAACAACAGTTCCTGCAGAGAGAGCTAAGCTGGGCTTTAATGAGCCACCTCCGGTGCTCCGAGCAAAGTACCTGCTGCATTACAGAACTCTGCACAGTCAAAGCCCCTCCAAGAAATTTCCAAATGACCCCTCGCTACCTTATCCAAGCAAGGCTCTGTGCACTGTAAGAGCAGCAGTGACTTCAGCTGAAACTCAGCCACGCTGGGTGGCAAATTCAGCTCCTGGTCTTTCGCAGCCACCTAGAAAACTGCTGGCGAAGAGGTCTTGCACAGAGCCAGGTGAAAATGTGTTATCAAAGTTGTTCATAACAAAAACTATTTGACAGATTTTTTTTTTTTTTTGTAATCGTTTCAGTGTGGATGAGAACCTCCACAAAAGCAATATCTTTCTTTTGAAAACATTAAAGTAATAAATTCCAATAGCATCTTGAAATTAAATTTGCTTCTATTTGCATATCCTTGCCATTTCAGCAGTATAACAGTCATTTGTAGTATGACATAATTTAAATAGTCTTAAATTATTCTCTTTATGCAATATCTTAAGGAGAGTTGCTTTGCATGGAATGAAATATTTTATCTTAATTTGAGATGAAAACATGTTATAATAAAGTCTTATCATTTTGACACAAAGTATCAAATAAAATAATTGCGGTGCTGAGTCCTGTCCTTCATAATTGCTGGAATCCTATTAAAATCACTGCCTCCAGCGGCACCCAAAAATTATCACACATTCCGATCTCTCCTTACTGCAGGGATGCTGTCTATCCTTAAAGCAGTAAAGATATCAACTATTCCTTTCCTCAGAGATGTCTTAAGGATGGCCTTTGAAATGTTTAAACAAAACAAACTGAGACTGTTTAAAATAAATTATGAGATAAAGGCTTGGATCTCACCTCTCTGAAAGCACACAACAATGGAACACCTTCACTGACAATTTTTACTTAAATCCAAGCCTGTCAGTGCTGTGGCCCATTAAGGTCAGTGGTGGTGGCCTTTGAGCCCTCAATGACATGCAAAACCGGTCATGGGGAGACATCAATGCTTTCCTGAGCAGAGATCCCAGGAGGCGGCATTTGGCAACAGCTCACCTTCATTCTCTTGCAGGTTGGACGTTGTCCAGATTTAGTTTGTTACTATCGCCTTCGGTCACAGGCAAGAGGCGCATCTGAAAATACAGCCTAGCTAAAAATAGGCTCGCTAAGCCTTAAGCCAAACAGGATGGAGTAAACCCTCAGAAAGAGCGAGGAGAAGTCAGGCTCTGTCAGAGGAGATGCCAGCCACTAACCATCTGAGATCTAAATATAGTACCTTGAGACCTTGGGGACTTCCTCAGGGCCACCTCCAGGCACTCCCTGCTTTTCAGGAGATTGCCTCTCCCATTGAATGAAAATTTTTGTTCCCATTATCCATGCCTGGATCTTCTCAAGATTAGTTAAGTTCTGTAGTTCACCCAAAAAGGGTTTCAAGGCCACTGAAACAAGTAGTCAGGAATCCACAACCTTCGGTAAACAAAACAGTAGAATGCGTTTATTCAGATCTCACCTAGATGACTTAATAAATCATTTTAGAAAGTGGTTATTCAAAATACAGCAGCAGTCATTCTAGGACTTTATAATTCCATTCTACTCTTCTGTTTAGTATGAATTTTCATGCACTATCCAAGATTCTCCTACAATATCTAAAACATATGGATTAATATAGACTTGCCATCATACAGACCAACCTAGTGCTTATTGACTGTTGAAGAGTTAAATGAATTATAATTTCATCTTCTTTAGAGTTTGTTGGAACACATCAATAAATGAGGCTCTTCCAAACTGATTCACATTTGAACTGTTCCATTGGGACAGTTAATGCTCTAACAGTCATTTATCAAGTAAATCCAAATAACTGACATCATGGTAATCTGAAACAGCATGTTTTTTCTCTGATTTACGATACACTCTGGTTTTGTATCCAAGCCTAATTCTCCCAAAGGGAGAGCGAGTGCTCTCGCATGCATTCACATCTTATTCTTTAACACTGGTGAATCCACAAGTAGAGCCCCTTTCAGTTCTGAAGCCACAGTAAAAAGCTTTTAGGCACCAAAATAATTAGAAAAAAAATCCTAGAAAAATCAGATTTAATTCCTTCTAATACTCACAGAATCCCCCTCCTTTCCTAAACACAGTGCACTGCATACGGCCACTACTCCATCCATTTGCCATGTCCAGCTAATTGCCCAGCTGCAGCCTCAGGCTCCTACAGAGGCTCAGGTGTAACCAAATGTTACGCTCTGCTGCATAAACAAATCCCTGGGGAGGAGAAAAACCACCATCACAACACCTTCAGTATCTCATGTTCTTACTTCTCTTGATCCTACGGCCAGCTGCTGCAAACATGAGGTCAGGACCTGGCTTATCTGAGCACGTCAGCCACGACAGCAACGAGAGCGAGCTGCTCTGACACTTTGCAGAAGGTACTCAGATCCCGCAGCAGGAACATTGTGTTCAGACACTCACCACTCATCTTCCATTTTATTCACTAGAAACTTGCACTTTTGAGTATATTGTCCGTTTACCTTGAGATTAGCACTGAGGAACCAAAGGAATTCAGGCACTTTTGCCCATACCTAGGACTGCAGTATCTGCGATACTGTTATTTCTCGGGTTTTGCATAAGCGCTTTGCCATCAGGCAGGTGATAGTAATGCTTCACCTGGGCTTTGCTCCAAATTCTGTCCCTAGGCACTGTACTGGTGTGCACGTTGTGCCAGCGTGCACACGCAAAGTGGATTAAATGAATCAGAGGGATTAACAGGAAGATCTTTTCTGATAAGATAACTTTGTTCCCTTCATTTTCCTTTCTCCCTTTCCCTTCTTTGACCCCACTCTCCCCTAAGCAAACAAGCTTCCTGGCATCACCTGCTGCTCGTTACAACAAGCCCTCTTCTGCTGATGCTGATGTTCTTTTTCTTGGGTGCTCAGATGAATTAGAAGCCTTCAAGAAATGATCACTCTTAGATGGCTGCAGCTGAGCTGGCTTCTTAGGGGTGATAAAACTGTAGGCTGACCTTGGGGAAGGCTAAAGTATTTGGAATTAATTCCAGGATAGAGCCATGGAAGTCCTTGTGAAAGAGTCTTAGAAACAACTAAGTCTACACAGAAAAACCAGCCCAGAATCTGCACTCCGGATTGTACATAAACAAAAGCAAGTCCCAGGAAAAGGATTTACTATGGTGTTTATCTGAGCTATGTTTTGGAGCAGGATAGGAAAAGCACGTGTTTTAAGCCATTGGACTTTTCTCCAAATTGTGACATTTATTTACAAATTCAGAGAAACTTGTGTAAATGCCTTAATTGCTGCATAAGTGCACCCCCAGTTTGCTTAGTTTTGGTCTGCAAAGGAAGCAAAACCATGAATTCTGATTTTATGCAGTTTTACAAGCCACGCGTAAAGCTGTTTGCAATTTAGCTGGTGAAACTTCACCATTTCTAATTAGGAGTCAATCACAGGATCCAAAGACAGATGTGAAGCCTCTGGAATGACACCAATGGTGTAAAGGTCTGTGCAGGAAAGGGATAAAGAGGGAAGCCATGGACCTGACGTACCCGCTGCAGGAGTTACGGTTCTCCAGGGCTCTCTGTGGCCACACAATATTGTCCGCGATGGCTTTCATCTTCTGATTAACAGAGGTACATTCCTACTGTTGCTTTTAATTCATGCAATTGTAGTTGCCACAGGGATGTCAGGGTCATGCAGTGGAGAGGATGTTATGTCTGATATTGCAAACAAGGGGGCCAGGGAAGCCTGCAGCACACGCTGTGAAGTTGCAGCTGGTGGGAACGGGACTTGGATGTCCATCATTTAATCAATTACTTTATAAACAGTTACTGCATTTTTTGGTAAATGGTCAAGTTAAAAAAAAAGACATTCTGTTTTAATACATCCAGCTGGCAACAGCTTTACAGTTCAGCAGAGGACATTTTTTCCTTCTATTTTGGATATACTGACATGACTCAAGATCGCCAGTGTCCTCCTGACAGTGTCTTTGCTGCCTTTTGGTAAATACAAGACACACCACTTTTACATACGGCCCTTCTCATTTAAGATAAATATAGAAATTAGTACCTGAAAAAGTTTCCCTTTTTGCACTGTAAAGGGAAAACTAATTTTGCATCCAATACCTGCAGATGTAGCTACTGTGTTAGTGTAAGTGTAAGGACAGTGGAAGAACATTTTTTCATTCTTATTTCTGCTTGTGTAAGAAGTGTTAGTGGACTGTAGAGAGGAGAGAATTCCGAACTGTAGACCCATCCTACCTTTAGGTAGCGGCTCTTTCCATATTAAGAGAGTGGCTGAAAGCTATTAATACAGAATTAAATATCTGCTTGATAGTGTAACAGACAGGAGGATGGGAGATGCACACCAGCCAACCCAATCCCCTACGTTACACAGCTTGGCTCTCCAGCTTCCCAGAAGAGTCAAGGAAAGCCACCTGAAAAAGGCAACACTGCCTCGTTTTCTGTAAAACCAGCTGGAGGGCTTATCTCCACACATCAACTAGACAAGGTCAAGAAAAAACAGCTTCCTGTTGTTCGTGCTTTAAGTTACATACCTGTAACAAGATGATGTGAACAACTGATTCTGGCAGCTCTTCTAAAACACGAGGACGTGCTTGGTGGAGTCTAAGGAGACTTTACCAGCAGGGTAAGACAGAGAATGGAAGAACAACAAGCACCGGGCAGTCACAAGCAAGTCACAATCTGCTTGGTTCTGCCAGTCCTACAGGATCAGCTCCAGGCTGGAAGGCACAAGACATCCCTGAGAGAACTGGTTAAAGATACCTCCTTCATCCATGTCCCTTTCCTTACCACAGCTCAGTCTCACTTGGTCTGCTCTGACTTACTTTACTCTTGTATCATCACCACCAGACACATGTAAATCTAATAAAACTGCCAGGAAGTTAATAAATACTCCATCAAGAGCCACTGCCTTAGCTTGCCCAAAGTGGTAGATGCTGCACTCTGTCCAACCAGGATGAGTCGGTCCAGCTGCAGAGAACAGTACTAACTCAGCGTTAGAGTGTCAGAACTGGAAGACAATATAATTTCTCAAACCATGGGAAAGCAGCAAAAAAGATCGCCACACATCTCAGAGGACATATGTTACTGCTCAGAGAAAGACAGGCATGAAGAACATATGAATTTGAAAACTGCCAACAACAGCTTTTTTTAAAAAAATTGCTTAATTCTCTCAAATTTGAGAGAAGGACTGTTTAGGTAGACCCTGCATTTATAGGGACCCTGTTGACTAGGTCAAGCTTGCCTTTTGCAGATCATGATAACAAAGTGCAGATACGAAGAAAGCAAAAGACATAATTCCTACTAATTTAACTTTTACAGTTACAAATATACGTTTGAAAAAAACTCCAACCAATCTAAGAAAAACAAAACAACCCACACCAGAATGAAATATGAACATTTCTGAGCCAAACCCATTTTGCTGTTTTCTGTTGGGAATTTTTTGCACATCTAGAGCATTAGGAGGCATTCTTGGTCAAACCCTTCCCCAAAGCAGACAGTGGAAGTTCTCCCAACTTCCCAAGTTTTAATTCCTCCCTGCCCTACCCTGCAGGCACCCTTTTTTTTCTTTGATGAAAAGGAGCAGTAACAGGGTGTTCGAAGTCCATATCACGTCTTCTCGATCTGTAAATTTAAGTTTCTTCCCTTTTCCATAATGTGCTGGCCATCAACCTCTCTAAACTCCTGTCTCCAGTCACTGCTAGAGTTACAGCCCTGACATAAGTCATTTTTGACAAATTACAGGGATTATACACTCTGCCAAACATCTGTTGAGCTTGGAAAAATAAAAAAAAACAACCTCTCCCCTGGGCTTCTGCCATTCATTGTGCCTTTGCTAATTACTGCAATAAACTCCAGCCAAAGCTCTGAAGGACATGTCAATTCTAGCAGGCATACAGATGTTTACTTAGACTTCAGAAATTAAATATGTACTTGAACATGAACTGAAATCTCTGTCCTGACTTCCAGAGTGCCGTGGTGAAAGGGTCAATCCATGTGACAAATCAGGCCAGACACTGAGGTTAAACATGGATTGAGGTTCGTGCCCTTAGATGCCTGCATTTGAACATGCTGGCTGTTCAGCTTTTGCTGCAAATAGACGCTTTCTTAGCATCCAACCATCCTTGTTTTCCACCCCACTTGATATATCCAAGTTTTTTTTAAAAAAAGATAAATTAAATATAGGGTTCCTGACAGGAAAAAAAGAAAAAAAAAAAAAAGAATTCATCACAATAGTAACAACTATGTAACTGCTCCAACTAATATGTAACATGCTCCAAAAATTCAAATCCTGAGCTTCAAAAGATGTTTGCCGTTTAATAAATAAAATTAAGCTTTTTCAAATCAAACCTCCTGGTTAGTGACAACTGAAATTTGATATTATTAGCATCAACTAACATTTTTCTGAAATAATAAAACAAGTCCCGTTTTGAAACACCTGCATTCTGCCTTTCCTTAGAAAACACAGAGGTACTGTGGCAGAAGTGAAGCTGATTGATGTGAAACACATTGAGCTAATTTCCCATTTCAGAGTGAAATCCAGAATAAATGTGCAATACATAAAACATGAATAATTCCCGATGCATAAGGGATTTGTTTAATCTTACGATTTTGAAGATAACACAATGCTGAAGCCAGGGGGAGTCACACAGGGAATTTCCTAATTGCTGAAGCCTTAAGGATAAATGAAACATTGAACTGCATCTATTTAAAATGTTTCCATCTCGCAAATAAAGAACAGCGTAACTCTCCTAAAGCGGATAGAGGGAATAATCCAATCCCATAACCCTCTCATCAGTCACAGTGACCTGCAGCAAAGGCGACAGCTTTCTGCGTCAACTCATCCCGGTTTATATTTTCTTCCTATCATATGATCTCTTTAAGCAAATAAAGTCCCATTCTGGTGTTTTGAAATTATGTTTTTATCCCCCAAATGCAGTGATTTCATCACTACAGGCCACACCGTGTTTTTCCCTTAGGGAAGCCCAGGCTATTTGCGTTTACCCACAGACTCAGCCTGTCTTTGCACACCTGGGTAACACAGCGCCAGCGCAAGCGCTCAAAGCAGGTGACCACAGCTCTGAAGGCGGCTCTTAAATCTGCATTTACCCACCATAACGTAAGGGACCTGATTGCCCCTGAAGGCAAAGGGAGCTGCAGGTACTCCGTATTTTCGAGCAGCAGCTCTCTGGCTCGGTGCCTGACAGTCATTGTCTGGAGCAGATCAGTAACGGTGCTTACGGCTCTCGGCTCCCGCCGCAAAGCTCTGGCAACAGGTCTGAAATTCTGACCTCCAACCTTGACATCGCTTTTGCTTATGTAATGATGCTAATGCCACTGGCAAATCTAAATGCATAAATGACCAAGGACGGATCTCTCTCTTCCTCCTCCCTCACCCCTCCCCCCCAGCTTGTTTTCCCAACACTGGTGTGCTCCAAGTCTGTGCACCCAGTCTCTTATTTGGAAAACACACATTTTGACTAAGAGCAAGACCTACACAACATACAGAACACGGCCTGTAAAATGAGCAGTCTGTTGGAAATGCAGCGCTTCACACAGAAGCTACCAGACAGACGAGTGCTGGGGCTGAAGCACGCACATCCCAACCCTGCAAACCCACGTTCAACCCTTTCTGCTCAGTGCTGCAGCTCACGCTCTGCGCGTTGTTCATTGGAGGTCCTGAGAAGGCTTCAGCAACGTGGATGGCAGGAGGATGCTGACCATCCCAACAGTGCGTGCAGAGCCTCACACACAGAGGATTCACTTGATTCTGCTACACTGGGACATTTCCACTGCCTAGGTAGGGGGGAACGATGCCTTGTTCCGTGGTATTTTACCTGATTCCCCCAATCCCAGCAATCTGACCATTTAAATCCATAGCCGCTGCCTCTCTTGGCTGCCTGGCTTGAGAAGCTGCCCATCCACTGGGAAACTTCAGTGGCTGTTTTCTTTTGACAGAGGGGACAAGAATAAACAGGGAAGGAAATGGAAACCAGGAAAAACAGGCAGAGAAGGGGGATTCCAATTAGTGCTTGGGTAGAGGGAAGCGCTGTTAAAATTCAGACACTGTTCCCAAGAGACGAGAGCCAAAGGGACACTCCAGGCACACATATGGGCTGACCAGCTACCCACATGTAGCTCGAAACAAAAATGTGCAATCGCATCTCACTGACGAAGATCCTTTAGTTTTCATTCTTCCACTTCCATGAGTTGTCAAAACGTCATACTTCCCAGTTCATCGGTAATGTCCCACCGATCGCTGGGGATGAGCAGCATGCTGCTGATTTATAGCCTTACGCAAAGCCAGACACAGAGCAGCATTTGCGGCCGGCCTGGCACAGATGGAGAGCAGCAAATTTGTGTCTACAGCATGTTTATATTTTGAGAAAAATATTTCTCATGTTTACTTATTAGACTAGTAGCAAAAGCTCTTGCTTTAGAAAGCAAGTTTTATTTACTGGTTTTGTCCTTTACAGAATGCATATTGCCTTTTACACTTTTTAGAGATTTTTTTCTTTAATTTCCCTCTCTTCTGTAAGTGTAATTTACCACTAGAAGACACTACTTTTGTATTTACAGCTGCAATATATTGCAAGGATTAAATACGCCTTCATTACAAACACACAGGCACAGTGTTTTCTTTCTGAGCTACCTCACAAACTCAATATGCGTAGAGAAAAGAGTAAAGGAAAAAAAATGCAATTTTGGGTAAACAGAAAACTCTCTGTGAAGGCCAGAGACACAAAATATTTGTTCCTAAGTAGAAAGCACCCTTTCATATTGGATAAAAAAGAAATAATACTTTATTAAATGGTCATTTCTACCCTGCAGTAAGGCTGGCCCATCTGGTCTAACAACAACAGAAGGATGAGCATCAGTAACGGGAATTGCTACTCTTGAGCTACAGCAAATCCAAAGCTCATAGAAATTAAATGGTAGCTTCAGGCACATTCTTAGGGTTTCGACTTTTTTGCTTGCTGAAGAAGTGACTTTCGGGACGCAGGAAGGTCTCAAATCTCCTCTATGAAAAAACTGTAGTTTTCTCTTTCTTCACTCAGAAAGTCTGATATAAAGACAGGAAAGTAAAGAAGAATGATCAGTCTCTTAAAACATGTATGTGAAGTCACCATATGCATTACAAAATACAGACCAAAACCTTGATGTTCTGGAGACCTGATAAGGACAATTTTTTCTCCCCATAAGCACTTTTCAAATAAAAACGTCAGGAGCCACTTTCAGTTACCAAAACCAATGACAAAAGCTAATGAAAATGCAATATCTCTTCTAAATCAGCGATTTTCCCCCCACAAAGTTTGCTGTTCATCTGGCACACCACACGCTGTTAAAATGGTGCACAGGGAAAACCTGAGATCAGTAGCAACGCGGCCGGTGTCCTGCAAGGTCTGTTAGCACTGCCTCAGAACTAACGGACGCAAATAGCTTTAGTGATGGCATTTAGTATCACTTTACCATCGCTGCA
Source organism: Pterocles orientalis (assembly GCA_011057875.1). Lineage (NCBI taxonomy): Eukaryota > Metazoa > Chordata > Aves > Pterocliformes > Pteroclidae > Pterocles > Pterocles orientalis. Next base: position 445,143 of record WKFP01014798.1, on the reverse strand, counting down.
CATCCTCCTGTGTTGCTGTTTGACTTCACAACTCCCCCCAGGATATTCTGCTCTCACCAAGAGAGGTGAGACTGCACATTTACATTAAAATAAATGAGATTTTAAGCAGTAAGGATTTTATAAGAGATGGTTGCAATGGCCAGGGATGTACGTTCTCCAGCAGGCAAGCCCATCCCAGTTGAATACAACCATCCCCACCCAGCTAACTGCTGCCTCTGACAGCTGTACTCTACCATGCTCTGGGGCTGAGGGAGCTCTATTAACAGATGACCTTAATGAATTTCTGAAAGACAGCACCGTCAGCCAACTGATCAGGACCCAGCTGTGTCCGTGAGCAAACACGAGCTCTGCGGTCTGTGCGCAGGGTTGCGAGGTGCAGCTGCTCCTACCAGAGCTGCTGTCTCGTGCAGAGGCCAGCTCCAGTTGCACCCGCGGCCGGGCATACCAGATTTCAGGGCACCTTTAAAGCCAGGGAAGCAGCAGCTTTAGATCTGAGACATCTTAGGATGGGTCGTTACCAACTGCTCTGTTACGCTATCGGCTTCACTGCCTCAGCACTATGCATTGACATGTCCTCGTGGAGGCACAACACGCTCCAGAGCTGGCAGCACCCACATTTCTCCCAATATCAGGAACCTAACACTGGAAAATGCTGCACGCCCAACATATAAAAGAACACCACCACCCCCCAAAAAAACCACACAAACAACCAGCAACAATCAAAACCCTGTCTCAACAAGGATGTGGGAGAATTTCCCACCCCAGTTATCGCCCATTTTGCCCACACACCAAACGCTACAGCTTACACCTTTTACCACTGTATTTTCTTGAAAGAGAGAGTATGTACTAGAGGAGAGCCAGCTCATCCTACAACCGAGCTTCCCACGGATCACCTTGCCGTTACATGTTCATATGCCCTCGTCCTCAGGTGCCTAATTGGGAAACATCTGGCTTGGGTGGCCCAATTCTCACAGCACCAAGATAAGAACGATAAAAATTTATAACTTGACTGAGCGGAGAGGAGAAGGGTTTGTGTGACTTGCTCCAGGCTCACAGCCTGACTCAACTGCAGAGCCAGGATTAAGTTTTAGCAGTTCCCCACCCCCAGGTCATGGTCGGTTTACCAGGATCGTTGCCTCCTGGCACGCTGCACAAGAACGGTGAAACACAGCTTTCTGTGATGTTATGATTCACCTCATCTTTTCAGATTTATTAGGTACAACAGATCAGTAACAAAGTTTACAGGGAGCTTTCATTTGTTAAGCAGCCAGTTCCCATCTCTAAAGTTTCACCAAAACCGCGGGCAGTTTTCTGACTGAAGCATGCAACTGAGTGCTTAAGGTTCACATCCTGTATCTTTAGTGCCTTTCAGGGCTAAAAGCAAAGCATACAGAGAATCAAACCTTCTCTTTCCTCGTGGACCAAAGAAAATCCTCAGCATTTGCAGACAGAGAAGATTTTTGTAGATATCCATGTAAGCCACAGGAATGACTTGCAAGGTTTGACCCAGCATATCCACACAGCTGTCCATCCCTGACATGGCAAAGATTTTTATTTTTGCCTATGTGAGAAGAGATTAGCTTCACATTTCTATTTCAGAATTGATTGAATAGTAATTGATCCAGTAATCTGGATCTATATGCTGACAACAATCCTTCTACACATCTATCTACAGAATAATTTATACTAATAAAGTATAATTCATTACCTACTTTCTTCCCAAACTTATTTGCAATACTTCCTAAAAGTTTTCATTAATTGCCACCGATTACATGTGTGGAACAGTTTATTTGCACATTTACTGATCAGCTTTAGCCCCAATACACAAAAGAATTGGATTCCTTGTTGTCTTTCTCAGCCGTTATTCCACTTTGTCCCCTGATGCTAGTAGGAAGAAATGAAGGTGCATTTCCTCCTGTGTGTACATGATACAAAACTAACACCACTCCAGTCTAACACACCTGCAGCTTTTAAATACAGCATTCACGGCACGATAACATCTTACAGCATTTGCTTCAAGATGGGATTTACTGCGAAGTCAAGTGAAGCTTACCTTAATATCTGAACAGCTAAAACTAGCCTAGACTAAACGGGAGCACTCAAATCATCTGCCTTAAAGACTCCTGTGGACAGTGACACTTTATCACATTAGAATTACAGTTTTTGACTGAAAATTAAACTTGTGATTGATGTGCAACATGAGAAAAGACTCAGTCCCATGTGGTGGCAGAGCTCACGCAGAGGGCTATGTAGATGTCTATCAGCACTGCAGTAAAAATGCACGTGAAGAATCGGTACTGTTCTCCCCCAGTATATCCTCCTGAAACAGATCATTGATCTTCTTAAGAAAGCTGCAGGACACCAAGAACATTGGGACTTTTAGGAACCAGCAGACCATCAGAGCCTGACCTTGAGAACTCGATGCTCTGGCCAAACCCTTCTGTTCTGTAGTGTTCTGGGACCACCCAGTCGGGCTCAACTCTCCTCTTCCCTTCAGAAACAGTAGTTCTATACCCCTCCAAAACTCCACTGTTGAGGTCAAAAAGGGTGTTTCTTGAGTCCTGCTGTATTGCAGTGCCCTGTGATTGCTGTCTGGCTCCTTGGGTTGCCACATTTATAGAATATAGATTTTGATTTATAATCTCCGTATTTTTTTTCTCTTTTGTAGCAAACACGGCTCAACTAGCACAAGCAGTCTAGCTCCAGGATGTTCAGAGATCTCTTGCCAAACAGGTTCAAATACTGATGGAAACGAGCAGTTCAGGAAACCTTTAAAATAAATACTTATAGCACTTGGAAAATTAATAGGTTCCTGATTCCAAGGGGGATTTAAAAAAAAAATATTACACATTCCTGTTGCAGACAGTTTTACAACCACTATTTACACCATGTTCCCAATATTCTCTGATGACTGAGAAGGAACAGTATAATGAAGAAACCCTTGCCCAGGCACTTTCAGGGCCATCTAGCCAGACACCTTTTTAAAGAGACCAATCTATATCCAAACTGCTTTTTATGAGATGAGAAGCTCTACAATTATCATGTGTATATTTGATCTTCACTGATACCTAACAGTTGCAGGAAATTCCACACTGCGCCATACCTGCTGTGAGCTTATCCCTTTTCTATCTTATTAATCATTCTCCTTTTTGAACTTGCAGTGTCTCCCACCTCCAGCCACCAAAATGGAAGAAAATGCCAACACTAGCTTTGAAGAAGATTTTGAAGGACAAGCCACACACACAGGCAAGGAAACCAACTGCATTATGTTTTTGTTTTCTAAAAATAAGCTCAACTGTCCCTGTTCCCCTAGTGAAGCTGAGAATTCAAGTAGATCCACTTGGTTTGCCACACCCATTGCACAGAAACATACATTCCGAAGCCAATGAAGAGTTTATTTTAGAGTGACACCCCTCACAGAAGAGCAGGTAACACCAAACTGATCTTTGTGCCAATCCTCCTCATACTTGAAGTAAATGGCAAACGCAGAAGACACCTGAAGAAGCCACCAACAGCAGTGGCCCAATATAGCTCTTGTTGGTTTACTGCTTCAATCGTGAACTACAGCCTTTCTTCTTCTGAGGAAAAGAGAAGAAAACAAAACAGCAACAAAAAACCACACATCCTAGAATTAGATGATAATGTTTCACTATGAAGTCTGAATTATTTTTCCTATAAATCCTTTCGGCAAACACAGTGTAGCATTTAAAAGCATCCTTGCTCAGAATCACAATTCTTTTTCATCCAGCACTCAATCACCATGATTTTTATGAGTACTGACATTGCATTCAGCACTACAGACAGGTATCACTTCATCCCACCCCACCGACACATAACTCTATGGCAATCATTCCCTCCCTGTGCTCCAAGAGATTCTTTTTTCTTTGTGCTGTAATAAATGTAGCTCTTGTAAGAACTCCTTCTGGGGTTCTTTCCCAACCAGCCTTGCTGCTGTTGGCTAAGTTTATTATATACATATTTTTTTAGGGACCTAAATGCAGGGCACTATATCCACACTGAGGCTTCAAAACGGTTTTGGAAAATCAGGCTACTGTATTGTTATTGCTATGCCAAGATGTTCAGGCTAATTCTGGTTTTGGAATCTCGTTTGCAAAAGATCAGGTCACCTTCCCTTTCCACCAAGGGGCATATTGCCTTTAGCCACCACCTCAAGATATTGAAATTTAAGCCAATACAGAGCCTTGGCAACTGGCAACACCGCAACTCTCTAATAACAGGGACAGCTCCTTTAGCCTTCCTAAATCTTCCATAGAAATAAACTTCACCTCTGAAAACACTAAAATATTCCTTGTTTTTGCTTTATAATCTAAGGTGCAGATTAAAATGTTTCATTTGGAAAATTACAATTGGACTTTTGAATTTTTTTTCCCATTTCAAAATTTAACTGCTTTAAACAACCAGGTGCAAAGCCCAAGATCTGCATTACAATCAGAATTATCACAGCATTTTCCTTACAGGTTACTCTTCCAGTGGAACAGGTATGGGTTTAAAAAAAAAAAAACAACAACCAAAACCCTTTCTTTTGGAGGCTGATGTAACACATTAGTCCCAGAGCTCTGGTTTTCAGCACTCCTGGAGAGTACTCTGAAAGGAAGGGGGGTGGACAGATAACTGTGGCACAGAAGGACAAACCAGCAAAGAGCAGAAACTTCTTCAGACAGCTGCTTCTTGCAGCCAGTTTCTCATCTAGCTTCATCTGTCTTAGGGCCCAAAGGCGTGATCAATGACTGGAGGAAGTTTAAATTAGAAAGCGAAGATGGAGACTCCTTATCCTTGAGCAAGAAAGAAATTCTCAGACAAATGTCTTCGCCACACAGATCTTTCAGTAAAGATGATAAAGACACCAGAGAGAGATTATGCCGTAAGGTAAGAAAAGCAAATAAGTTAAATTTGATTCTATATAAAACATACCGGTTATAAGCTAGAAAATCCTGAATTTGCCAGATTCAATTCCTTTGCCACTTAGCAGAGTTCACACAATATAGACAAACAAATACATGTCTAACCATCTCTCTAGTCTTCTCTCAAGCAAACTCTAAAGTTAGTAAAATAAGCAGTAATTTTACAACAACATATCACACAACACAGAGTCTGACCTTTCTTCCTCCTTTTCCTGTGTCAATGCTCTATCCTTGGCTAAGGCAATGGAAATTTTCTAACATGTTTAAAAACCTACTAGTTAGGATAGAGCTCCGAGCCTGAACGTCACTCACTACCATTGACCAGCTCTGAAAGGGGGTACCCACAAAACCACAGGAATAAAATTTTGCACTAGCAAAATTTCCACCAACTCTGGAAGATCCAGAAGTTTTTGCCAAATATGGCAACTGTCTTCAATACCATCATGTTGACATGGAAGTGTTGAGACAGGATCTTCACTCATCTCTTGAAGAGACCTTCCAGAGTCACTGCAGGAAGCGATGGCTCTTCTGGCCGAGCTTTCGATGTGATGTTCTTTAGACAACAAATTAGTCCCTTCCTGTTTCAGAGCCAACAGATTACCTCTTATTAATATAACATTCTCTCAATATTCACAGATGAGCATGCAGGAGTATGAATTGATTCAGGATGAGCAAGAAGATGAAAGCTGCCTACAAAAATACCGCAAGCGCTGCATGCAGGATATGCATCAGAGGCTGAGTTTTGGGCCAAAATACGGTTACGTGTGTGAGCTGCAGAATGGGGAACAGTTCCTGGAAGCCATCGAGAAAGAACGTAAAACTACCACCGTCATTGTCCACATTTACGAAGATGGCATCAAGGGCTGCGACGCTCTCAACAACAGCTTGACCTGTCTGGCAGCTGAGTATGCCACCGTGAAGTTCTGCAAGATCAAGGCCTCCGACACGGGGGCTGGAGACCGCTTCTCAAACGACGTGCTTCCTACTCTACTTGTCTACAAGGGTGGGGAGCTCCTGAGCAATTTCATTAACATTTCTGAACAATTCAATGAGGAGTTTTTTGCTGTGGATGTGGAGTCTTTCCTAAATGAGTATGGGCTGCTACCTGAAAGGGAGCTTCCAGCACTGGGAAATGGCAACACAGATGAGCAAGATGTTGAATAACTAGAGAGCCGTAGTCCTTACTGTCTCCCTTTCCTCTTCAGTATGTTGTAAATCCATCTCAGTAACACCCATCTCATTTAGAGAAGGCTGTCTTTGCTAACTTATTCATAAGATACAGATATATAAACATTTCTTAACTATTAGTATGTGGATTTTACTTAAAACACATACAACTGGCAGTCCTGTACATAATTCCTTCTGCATCAGCCACAAGTGACAGGAAGAACAGGAGATGATACCAGTGATCTCTATGAAATTAAGGAAAAAAAAATGTGAAAAATTATCGCGAGTCCTGGCTCCTTAGATTCACTTCTACTGACTTCAGCAGGAACAAGAACTCACCCAACAGTTTTAAAGACAAATAGCCCAAAGTCCTTGCATTCCTAAATGGCTTCGGTATCTAGGACATTATTTTATGCTTCCACATTTAACTTTCAATATTCATGAATATACAGAAATTAGCTCAGCACTTCTGCAAGTTTGTCATCCAAACAGCTAACGCAGACACATTATCAGCTGATTTCAGTTCACTGTTGCTCCATATTTTCAACAGTAATATTTAAAATGCCTGCAAGTTACTGAAAAAGTATATTGCGCTTATGTAACAACTCTGAATAAAGCTTAACAGTTCTCAAAACCTGCCACTGGAAGTGTGAAATCTATCGGTAGTATATAATCTTACCTTAAAAAACACGTGAAATATTAGTAAGTACTCATTAGACATTTACTAAATTCAAAGTTTTAAGTTTTGAAAAAGGGATGCTGCTGAGAACCATAATTTAACAATCTGAGAAGATGATACAGGGTAAACTCACTATAAACTTTCCTCTTTCCCTGTAGGTGTAAAAAAAGCCACCTCCTCCAGTTCATCTACAAAATAACAAAACATAAGAAAAAATTCAATAGAAAAATTTCTAAATTTCAAAATTTCTTTTGCACACTAGCAATGCTAAAGGCTGAATTTTATTTCTGAGGGCAGAAGTATCTGCATCTTAACCGCACACGACCGTGCTGATAACAATTTAGATTACCAAAATTTTAAGATTATTTTCAGTACTCATACGACCACCAGTTTTTATTTGATTTGATAGTTTCACATTTTGCTCACTTTAGAGTGGGAGCTTTCACTTGTGCTTCAGATCAGCATCCCACCATGGAAATGTCACCCTGCAAAATTCTGTACACGGATCACCAAAAGATTCAGAATTGAGTGACCAGTATCAAGCAACCCTTGCTGCAGTGATATAATCCACGCATTAAAAGCGGATTCTTATCACTGTTTTAAACACATTTTTTTCTCCACTTTACACTCACGTGGAAAATTCACAGGGTAGCTGAAAGTTACACTACTTTCCAACATATCTGCACAACAAAATAATTCTACTCAAAAAGATTTGGGAAATATAACCCTGCAAAATGTTTTGAAGGAGTCATGAGATATGCTTTCAAACAAAACGATTCAGACACAACTTATGCCTTGTTTTAAATAATGGTTAAAAAAAAAATCTATCTTTTCTGTTTGTCCAATTTTAGGGACTATCAAAATGCTACGGAATTTCTACTTTTAATATTGTTTTGCCATGGAGTAATCTTTTAACAGAGCACTAGAAACCTTGCCTTGTGCGCACTAAGCAATACAGGTGAAGTTTGTTATCTCTTAATCTTCTTTAACCTGGAAAACAATCCCCGATTTTATTCCACCAAAGATTCAAATAGCATATTCCCAAAATGTTATGATTTCTGTGTTGTAAATTTCTGAATGCAAGACTATCATAAGTTTTTCTGGTGGCACTCCAGGTAGAATAAAGCTTTTCCCTTAGAGCAGTCATTTTTCCTCTTACTCAAGCATGACGTTTACCCCTCAGCTAAATCACTTTCATTTTAACATGTCATTGGCATCAGTAGGTCGACTTTTCAGAAAGCGATCATTTGCAGATACACCTAACATTATGAAACTCTCATGATCTCGTAACAGGTTATGTAGACAACAATGACTTATCTTCCATCTATCACAAAAATATCCAGCTCCTTGAGTAGTGGGACAATATTTGTCTTGTATTTTTTGATATGTTTTTAAGAAAAGGCATGAAAAATTTCTGTCCTTTACAGACCAGAAAATTTTGATGTAACTGGTGGGAACTTAACATTCTTGAGAACTTTCCCTCATTATCAAACTTCGACCAAAAGTTCTTAGGCTGCCCATCAGCAGCCTGATCACGTAAGCTCCATTTCTCTGAAAAGCCAGGCTGGAAACAAAAAACCCTAACAAACAATAACCAGCACAGAAACCACATTTACAGCCAGTTGTAGGAAATAAGCTGACACTCCAATTTAAGAGACAGATTAAGCACACTTAAGCAGGATTTCCTTCAACCTGTAATTTAAAAAAAAAAAAATAAAAAGAAAAAAGAAAACACCAAGCCCCAACAGAAGCTTGTGACTAATGAAGTTGCCAATGAAGCTCTGATCACAGCAGCCATCCACATTTCTGCAGGAAAAAAAAAATAAATCTTAAAAACAAAAACCAAACTTTACTCAAACATCCTACTACTGTACGAAGATTCTTGAATAACAAAAAGTAAATGCTTCAATAAGCACACAGGAGCAGCCTTCCTGCTACCCCCAGCTACGGTTACTCTTCCTTGTGACTCAAAGTCACAGACACTCTTGAGTATCCTCAAATATTCTGATGCGGAAAAAAATGGAGGAGGGAGGGAAGTAATCATCAGTGATGATCAATCTAAGAAGTTCTAGTAAATGCATGTCTGTTATTGGCATGCTGAATGCTATCCCTCAGATGCAAAAAATTGTAAGCCTCATTGTAGAAGACCACTGAGGCTTTTTAAAACTCCATTTTAAAACAACATAGCACAGAAAATAAGGTGTCTGTAAAATTATTTTGTAATCCATTTTAGAACTACACTTAGAAGAGCCAGATTTTCAGATTTGGAAGTCCCAATCATTCCTCTAGACTCTCATACACTAGACTAAAAATCTAGTTGCAGTCATGTCAACGAAGCTCAGTTTCAGCCAGGATAGAGTTTTCACAAACTGAAAGCTTCAGAAGGTTATATAGGTATCAGCAAAAGGATACAACTGTATGAAACCTGAGCAAAAGTTAAGCAGCAGACAAGAAATAGACTTTTAAAAGGTTGCTTTCCGTTTTTCTAATGCACACCTTTTCATTTTTCTTCAAGAACTCATTTTCTTACATTATCAATGGCTAACAGTACAAAAAGCATAGGAAGCAAGACAACAATGAAATCCCCTCTTGGTTAGTTCTGTAACTCTTAGACAATCAAGAACCTGCTTTCTTCTACATCCACCGTTTCCTCACGGCAAGATGACTGGAAGGCATCTTATTGCCCAGAAGATGGTTAAATGCACAGATGATGGTTAAGGAGCAATTAAGTAATCTGGACACCCATAAATCCATGGGTCCTGATGGGATGCACCCGCGGGTGCTGAGGGAGATGGCGGAAGTCATTGCTAGACCACTCTCCATCATCTTTGGCAAGTCGTGGGAAACAGGGGAGGTGCCTTAGGACTGGAGAAAAGCAAATGTCACACCAGTCTTCAAAAAGGGCAAGAAGGAGGACCCGGGTAACTACAGACCGGTCAGCCTCACCTCCATCCCTGGAAAGGTGATGGAACAACTTATTCTTGATGCTCTCTCTAGGCATATCAGGGATAAGAAGGTCATTAGAGGCAGTCAACATGGCTTCACCAAGGGGAAGTCATGCTTGACCAACCTGATAGCCTTTTATGAGGACATTACCAGGTGGGTAGATGATGGCAAAGAAGGAGATGTGGTCTATCTCGATTTCAGAAAAGCATTTGACACCGTCTCCCACAGTATCCTTGCGGCTAAACTGAGGAAGTGTGATCTGGATGATCGGGTAGTGAGATGGATTGTGAACTGGCTGGAGAAAAGAAGCCAGAGAGTTGTGGTGAATGGGATGGAGTCTAGTTGGAGGCCTGTAACTAGTGGAGTCCCCCAGGGTTCGGTATTGGGACCTGTGCTGTTCAATATATTCATCAACGACTTGGATGAGGGAATAGAGTGCACCCTCAGCAAGTTTGCTGATGATAC